>VZTV01066939.1:9625-27041 GCA_013400875.1 Anhinga rufa
GTTGGGGATGTCCCTGCTCACTGCGGGGGGTTGGACTAGATGACCTCTAAAGGTCCCTTCCAACCTAAACCTTCCTATGATTCTATATGTTTGGTTGTTTTTTTTCTTCCAGCACTAAGTGACTCCTATGGAATTAGGTGAGGAGTCTGTCCCATGCCAAGGTCAAAACCCAGAGGCTCCGTCCTACTCTCCTGCCCTGTCTATAGGATCATCCTCCTCCGCTTGGGTGGGGAATTTCAGCATATGCTGCAGACTCAACAGAATCAGACATACCTGACTGTGGTATCCCATTCAGTCGGGCATACGGGATGAAGATTTCTCCAGGCCTGATTTCAGGGTCATTGCCACCTCCTACAGGCAACACATCCCTACCCAATAGGGCAAGTCAGGTTCACCAAGCATCTCCCTCAGCAGCCATTGCAGCTGGGCTGCAGGTAGTGCTGGTGACTCTGAATAGCCCCAACACTGCCTGAACCCTTCAGCTCACCACAGGGCCAGGAGGCTGCACTTGGCTGCCTCCTGCTATTAGGGCATGTTAAATACATAGTCTTTGTTTATAATTTAAGACATATTCTACCCCAAATCCAAAATACAATTGAACTTTAAGAAATCACTTTTTACCCCTGAGGTTTCTTCTGTACCAGATGGGTGGTACCTTCTCCGAAGCAGTGACCCTGGATAACCAGGGATCAGGATGGGAGGAAGCCTGTCTGGTGCTGTCTGCTGCACTGGGTGGAAGGGGCTGTGTGCTGAATGTGACAGCCAGCATGCCTGCCTGCTGACCCTGGCCAGCCATGCTTGCCAGCGCTGTGCAGTGAAGTCTGTGCTCTCTACCCTTCATTCATGACTGTTTCTTTCATCTTTTCCCTTTGCTGGTGCTAAGCTGCACCCCTCCAGGAGATTGTGTAAACTTTGAAGTCCACGGTGACCATCAAGCATTCAAATACAAGCAACCTAATTATCATCCTATTGTATTTTTCCTGCTGAACTGCATCTGTCCTGCTCCTGGAGGAGAAGCAGAAGGATAGTATTTGCTTTCCTCCTCATAGTGCTGGGCATGACCATCAACATTAAAGGAAACCCATTGATCTCTCTCTTTCTGAGTCTGACCTACTTTCTGATTCTGGGAAAGGGAGAGGAGCTGCTGAGCACTAGAGCTTACAGCCTCCAAAGGCCACGTGCTCCACAGAAAGGGGAGCACCTGGGCATGCAGCGGAGGCTGTACCCTGATGGAGGCAGTTTTGGGAAGGACTGGGTAGAGCAGAGGAACCTGGAAGCAGAGAGTTATAGACACTCAGGAATTAGGATTTTTTTAGAGTGATATTTCTTCTGGGCACTGAAGAAGCAGGTTGTGGCTGAATTTGCAGTGATGTGCAGTACAGAGTCTGCCATCCATCACACTGACATCTCTAAGAGGGTTCCCCTAATTAGAGATCCCATTTCAGAGCTTCATGCCCATCCGCTTTCTGACAAAGTACGAGCATGGCCCTCCCTCTCCTTAACTCCAACCTAACACATTATTTTTCTTCACCTACTGCTAACATCTAGATGTGCTTATTGGGAACCGTTGGCCAGTGGCCAGAAGCTGCACCAGAAGTGGCTGCATGTCAGTGGTCCATGAGGTGAGAGGTTTGCAAAGGATCTAAGGTCCATTCAGAATGGCACATGGCACTGGCTCCCCCCAGTGTCTCCCAGTTCTGCAGAACTGAGCTGGATTAAGTCTAGGGACTTCCTGGCAATGAGTCTAACCTGCAGCCCTAGCACTAGCCAGCAGCAGACGGATATCACGTGTCCATCACATGTCCACCCTTCGTGTATACCATGGATGTGAGCCAAAGCCAGCAATGCTGCCAGCAGCATTTCTCCTGTCCCACCCCCAGGGTCGGTGGGCAGCTGCCCTTCTTCTGAGCAGATGTTCTCAGTTGTGTTGCCTTTGCCCCCAGAGCTATTACCTGCTATCAATCTGCATTGCACAAGCCTTCTATCTAATAAGTCAGCTAATTACATGATTGAATTGCTTTGTGTCTTTTAGGAATATTACACCGTGACCTAGCTGGAGTCAGGAAAGTAGCCAAAGACCCTCTACAAACTATGTGGGAAAGCAAATGTTTGTTGAAAGGCCAGAGTGGCTCCTGACTTGCTGCCTAGCATTTGCTGTGGCATTGGTCACCTTGGTGTGTTCAGCTGCTACGGTGGATGTCCTTGCTCTGTGATACAGAGAAAAGTGGAGAAGGGGCCACAGCTGAGGTGCTGGAATGGGTGCAGTGCAGTTTCAAAGCCTGAGCCAGTCTTTGCAGATGCATTTCTGACCCATCTTAGTGCTGGCAGCCATCTGCAGCTTAGAATGAAGCCTACAATTTTCCCTGAGTTCCAGGTGCCTCATGATTCATTTTTTTCCCCTAGAAAAATTCATGTCCCCCCTCCCAATTGCTCTGTCTTTGGCAAGAAAGACAGAGAGATGGTTATCCATAAGGAAAGAGCAGCTTGTTCATGTGGATCAGGTATAAACCCTTGTTGGCCTTGGGCAGCCCTGCAGCAGAGATGTTCCTCCCAGAGCTCCTGGGAAGAAGAGGTGATCCGGCAGGGTCACATTCATACTGCATGCATGAGATAGGCTCATGTGCCTCTGCCCCTGCAGTACCCAAGAGCGCTGGCAAGAGCTCTGTGGCAGCAAGTTGGGGCTCCTGAAACCTGGAAGAGAGGCATCACTTCAAAATTACAAGAACTGACAAGAGCCAAGAGGTGCCCAAGGGGGAGTGCAGCAAAGGTCCTGGTGTTCATTAGCAGGAGGAGGTATGGGCAGAACTACAGAAGCCGGGAGGTTTATTTGGGGAATTTGATTTCTACATCTGGCCTTTCTTAAAACTTTTCTGTAAAGACTTGCTGGAGGTTACTGTTGGAGATATAAGGCTAGGTAGACCTCAGGGTGACTCAAGCTGGCTATTTGCCTGTTGGGTGCATGGACTTGTGGAAGAAAGTATCTGGGAAGTTTTTTGGTCCCCAGAGACAACCATTAAATGCTAACCCCATTTGCCCACTAAGTAAGGAAGAGAGGACACCAGATCTGTGGAGGGAATCTCTTCCTGTCTTCACCATAACTCAGGTAATTATGATTTTCAGAGACCAACTGTTCCGCAGAATCAAGTCATGGCACAGAGCACAGGGCTGGCATACGAACTGGCAGGAGATAATCAAATTGTACTCGAGCAGATGCAATAACAGAGGAAGATAAATGGGTGGGAGTTAGGAGAGAAGAAGCAAAAAAGAATAGGGACTGTAAGACCTGATAGATTAAACAAGATAAAAAGCAATAAATATATACATTTTTAGTAAACAAGGATTAATGGGCAACAGTGAATGTTGCAAGGAGGTGTTTATTGGAGACAGAAGGAGGAGCAGAGGGCAACAGAACTAATGAGACATTATGAGGAAACAGAAATGGTGGCTTGTAAACCTCGTGCTGTCACAATGAAGAGGAAAAGCAAGGACCAGACTGGTGGGAACCTATTGCTTTGGTTGGTAGAGAGGACAGGAAGCCAACTGGACTATGGGAGACAACAAGTATGACCAAGCTGGCCTCCCTGCGCTTTGGTCTCACATCTGCACGGCACAGAGGCAGCCTGTGACAGAGACAGTCGTTCCTGCAGGACCTCTAGTTCCCCCATGCTAGCTGCCTGCATGCAGGGGACTTGTTGCTGCTAGTTGTTGTGGGAACCAAGACTTTCTTCTGCTCTCCTAGGAAGGGTGTTAGCTTCACTCACCATGAGGATGCAGCCTCCCACGAGTAACACCAACTGTTCAGTTTTGTTGCCCACAGAGAAGCAGAGCTTGAACCCATCTCTGTTTTCCTTTACAGCAGGACCTCCAAGGATCCTTCACAAGAACGTCGCAGCCTTGATGCTACTGCACAGCCACTTTGCCAAACACCTTTACACACAGGTTTGGTCACTACCTGCCTTCTGTTGCCATTGCAGAGAGCCAGAGAAAAGAGGGCAGGGGAAGGAGGATCATTTGACAACCTGAACTTGCCCAGCTTGGAGGGACTTTCAGAGAAGAAGAACTGGCAGTCAGGCAGTGGCAGGCAGTTCTGGCCAAGGACAGGAGTGTGAATGTCTTACCCTGCTAAACTCCACCAGGTGCTGAGAGATGGGAGCCATTCATTAAACATAATTTCCCTTTTCCCATCAGACTGCAGATTCTGCAGTGATAAAATTAATTAACAATGGCAATTAAACCAAAACCTGCCCTGTTTTGTCAGGATGAGTTATCAGGAGCTGGGTTTCATAATAGTTCTACCATGCAAGGGAGAGCAAGGGGCAGAACTGTTCAAAAGCTATGATCCCCTGAGCTTTAAATCACTTCATTCTCCTTGGGGAAAAATGCTATTCCCCATCCTGGAAGGGTGACTGCCTCACTAGAGATGGTAGCTCCTCTAAGATACTGTGGCCAAAGCTGCAGTGCCTGGGCAAACACGGGGTGAGTCTGTTCATGCCCAGTGGTGGTACCGTCAGCTCGTCCATGGATGACAATCAGCTGGATGTTCTGTGATGGTGCAACTCAGGCACCTCTCTCCTTACCAAGAGATGCTGCCTACAAACCTCAGTGAGGGCTTCAGCTCCTGATGTGCCCCCAAAGCATCTGGATGATCTGCATTGCCAGATACCCTCTGCAACCTGCACACCACTCTAGCCTAACAGAGCTGCTTTCTGTGAGACGGGTGATGGGAGATAGCTCTTTGCCCAAAGCTGGGGTGAATAAGGAGAGCAAAGGTGTTTTGGACTGAGCACCAGCAATGCTTCTGTGCCCTCAACAGGAAAATAGCATGGATGGCTTGGTGCACTGCATCAGGGCCCTGGGCAAGGACAAGACAGGTGATTTCTGTTCTGGAGTTTCAGTTTCTCTCCCTTGACAGTAAAGGGGAATGCAGGAGAAAAAGCTCAAAAAGACGTGCTGACGCTGCTGATGCCCAAATTTTCAGTGGTATGAGTCCTAACTCTTACTTCTGACAGCAATAATCCCATCTAGTCTGTGCTCTTAATTAAATCAATTATATTAAGTAATTGAATTAAGAGCCATTTATAGACAGCCTGATTATTTGGGGTCTTTGTGGAGCCTTTAAGAGAGCAAAGCTTTCAAGCAGGACCTGACTATAGCCAGGGATATATACAAACCTAAACCTTGCCAGTATAAGACCACGAGAAAAGCCACAGCAAAAGCCTGCTGCATGGAGCCGATAGTGGATTTCAGCTCCCATTAAGACATCAAGACTTACATGTCTGCATGCAGAGCAGATCTCTATGTCTGAGGTTGTGCAGTCTCACACCTTGGAGTTTTCAAGACCAGGTTGAATAAAGGCCCTGAGTAACCTGGTCTGACCTAAAGCCGATCCTGCTCTGAGCAGGAGGTTGGTCTAAAGACCTTGTGAGGACCCCTCAAACCTGAATTTTGCTGTGATTGCGTTAGTCGTTAATGGTACCTTGGCTGCCTTGTCTCTTCCACGTCTGCTAACTGTTGATTCTGCAAAAATATTGAGTATCTGTTGGGTGACTCCTGTTAGGCTAACAGCAAATCTCTCCAGACTTTTTTTCTTTTTCAAAAGGAGTTTTGAACTCAGGGCCCTGTGCCGCAGGAAGCACAGGGGCAGCAAACCCTGCAGCAGCAAGTAGCAACACCTTAATTACAGGCTTTCTGCAATACTGAGGAAACATTTCAGAATGAATAAAATATTTGGGTTTTTTTTACCAGAAGCACTCCAGTATTTTTATATGCTTGGTTTTTAAATAAATGTACCAGTATTTGCTGTGAACAACAAGTATACTGTCATTAAAGCAATAAAGAAAAGATTAGCACTTCGAGGGGAAATTTTCAATTTGCCTACAGGTGGCATTTAAAACCTCTTCATTGGGCCTTTCCCTTCCTCATTCTCTGGAACTGGCTGCTTGCCTACCTAGCTGAGATAATGAAGTGGCATCAGTGCAGGAATAATAAAAGAAGTAGAATTAATCATATTTAATTCACCTTCATTTTACAGGAAATAAGCAAAAGGGCTGGGTTCCTATAGTCACGGACTCTGGCACGGAGCCTACAGCTCTTTCCTTTGCCTTCAAGTACCTATTGAAATGCCAGGGAAAGAGAGAAGCCCTTCTATTTAAAAACTTTGCATTTGCTTTGGCTCCCCAGAGACATCCCTGGCACACCACGGCCAGAGGAGGAAAGCAAATCTCATTGTCTAGTTCCAAGGGCTGATTGGGGTACGACAGACTGATTGGGGTTTAATAACAGGGACATAATAGAAATAGCAAACGTTTGCCTCACGCAGACTGAGCCAGCGTACTTGAGAAAGGAAAAAATCTTTCAGACAGCCTTGCTCCAGCCAGAGACTGAGAGATTAATACTGGCTTGATCCTGTGGGATTATCCCTGCTTGTGTATTTTTAATTTACTCACTGTTACGGATAGGTGCTTTGAACATCTAAATAAATAAGTGATTCAATTGCATAAATTCTCCATCAGATTTAATTTTCACATATTAAAGAATTATCTTGTAATGCCATTTGTGCCCGTGTCTTATTAAATAGTCCTGCAAAAGATCTCTTTTTTTCTTCCAGTTTTACAGATAAGGTACACGTCAGTAATACAAAATGACAAGTCAAGCACTAATGAGAAGGAAAATCTTGTGGGAACAAAATCTCAAAAACATTGCTTAGTACAAATGCTTGGGATGAACTTTTGGCTGTGCTCCCCTCCTCGACACACATTAGTGGTCTCCCTCCCAGTGTCAATGCAGAGCCTCTCTGCCAGCACAGACAGACCTAATGCTTCTGTCCTCCTTGCTTTTCTGCACCACCTAACAGTTTCTCATTGTTTCACAGATTAGGGGAAAAAAAAAAGCCTTCACAACATTCCCAATGTTTTCTGGCAGCATCAAAAAGCAGAGAATCCCCTTAAATCTCCCCTGACTCCTGAGACAGAGCAATGGTCTGTGTGTCTGATGGGTGCAGACAGCCCTATCTGACTTCCTACCCTTCAGTTCAGACAAATGTTTCCTTTCCCAGCTATGCCGGAAAAGTAACACACATCTAGTAAGACCAGAAATACAGTCATAACTAGTTCTCAGACTGTGGATGAAATATTTAGAAGAAATCTCATTATGGATCATTCAGGTTTTATTTGGTAATGTGCTTATGGAGGTGGTCCACTTGAAAGACGGTTATGGCTGCACAAACATGGCCGGCAAGATGTTTGGATTTTTAATATCAACTTGTAAGTCTTTACCTTAGGAAAAAAATCATGTTCCTACTGGAATGAGAGCATGAAGAGAGCGAGTACACCGTGGTCTCCCCACTTGCCTTCTTCCCAAATGAGCCATATCTGAGGAGCACTGTGGTTTAACCCATCATGTCAGGCTGCAGCAATGCATGGACAACAGAAGTGCATGAAGGGGAAGGGCATCTGGACCATGGACAGGCTTCATGCAGGGTGTCCCTTGGCACCAAGTCCTCGGACGGCAGCAAAGTCTTGTTTTGCTCCTGCTATATCTGATGATGCAGGAGAAAAAGGAAGCAGAGATGGGGCCAAACAAGGCATCTGCGTGGGGGTTGGAGTGGGACAGCCTGAGCAGAGGCTGGCTGGGAGCGCGGGATATGGGACATCCTCCCTGACATCCTCCATGCGGGACAGGACCTGGGTGGTGGAGGGCTCCAGCACATCTGTGTCTCCTTGGAGCGAGGCACTGGCTACCACCTGCCACAAAGCCTTGTCCCTGAGCCAGTCCTTCAATAGAGTGCCGTGCTGCAGGGAGTTAAGCAATGCCAGGGATGAGCGTGGTATACTTATTCCAAGAGTCCCACAGCACCTTGCATGATAGAAGGCAAAGTATTTGATTCAGAGATTGTGTCATGTTGAGATATATATATACACATATATATTTTATTCAGCATTTTGGTTTTACATCCCCAGGTCTTGCTTGTATCCACCAGCAGGGAAAGGGGACATTGCCTCTTTTTCCTTTTGCTTAAATCAAACACTGAGCTCCCACTTACATCACTCACCACTGAGACTTAAGCAACTCCCCATCCCCTGGGAAACAAGTGAGATCACTGCAGGTACTGACCACTCTGCATGTAGCCCTGTTTTAAGTTAATCCACTGAGGAACAAGCAAGAGAGCTGTGTACCAATGCTATGGCTTGGAAAGAACATTTGGATCACCTACCCTCCTCCTGAGAAAAAGCGACAGTCCCTGGTTAAAATAATAGGATACAGGTATAATTTGCAGTAGGAGAAAGTCCTTTCCAATCCTACCTTGGTGGTCTACCCACTGAGCTGCATGGGGTCTGCAGGATGTACAAGAGCATCATCTGTGTGACCCGCCTGGCCCAGGTGTGCTGCCAAGTTGCTCAGCATCATGCCTAGGCAAAACCTCGCTGCCACTTGGAGCTGGACAGCGTGCATCCCCAGAGTGCTCCTGTGCCTGTGCCAGCTCTGGGCAGAACCTCATGAGCCCTGCCAGAGCCTTGCTGTGATGGCAACAAGAGGAGGAGGAGGATGCATGCAAGGATTTGGTTTTGACACAGAGAAATCATTTGGGTTTTGCTAATTGGAAAACAAGGCAGTTACAGCCTTGCTTGTGTAATTCACTGGCTTGGAGTGTCCTTAGACCATATGATGTGGTTGTCTCTGTGTTGGTGGTGAGGTTTTGGTGAGCCCACTGCGAGGGTCTGTTCAGACATGGGTAGACATTTATGGCTCTGACCATCCAAGGCATGACCCAAGGCTTGGTGAGCCCTGATCCAGCACCGCTGCCTGCAGCTTGCACAGCACAGGCTGCAGGGCTGCCCAGGCATCGCACCACTCCTGCAAGCACCACGAGGCTCCTGAGGCATTCACCCCCTCTCCAAACATCAGCACTACCCCTGACCTGCCACACCATGGATGGAGCTCCCATCGCTCCACACCCACGCCCGGGGGCATCCACTGCCCTCCTTTCTCCTGGACAAGTGAGAAAGGACCTTCTCTTTCTCAGCTACTCCATCATCGTGAAGGGCCATGCTCCCCCTTTCCAGAGCAAAACACCACAAACTTGCCTCTTCACTCACTGCCCTCCAAGAGAACACCTCGACAACATGCTGATTTGTTTGCTGTGCTCCCTTTTGCCAGCAGACAAACATCTTTCAGATCCCTCCTTCTGCCCCTCCTGTAGGTCACACCAGAGGTGTAGCAGGAGAACACCAGGCAGCACATCTGCACACAGAGCTCTGGGCATCACCCGCGCTCAGCAAGGCTTGCTCACACCTGTGACTCTGTGAGGTTTCACAGCCTCCCCACATCTCCTTGTTATTCCATTTTTTACTTCATTATTAAGAACACACGCCCTTCCTCTGCACTTGAAGATATCCATATTTAGCCCACGGAAGCCTGCAGACACCACGTGATACACTTCAACATGTCCATGCAGTGGTTGTGAAGAGACTTTCTGCAGTTGCAGTTTGCTCGTGGACTGCACGGGCAGCCTCATCAGTGTGTACAGGATGCTTCAGCCTTTCTCTCAAATCTGGAAAGGGACTTAGGTAAAGTTTTGTACATCTCTCAAACTTCAGCCCAGCACTTGAGCTCTTTTCCTTCGGGAGTATGGGACTAGACCTGGTAACACCTCTTTTAGGATCTTCTCTACAGGTCTCCCTTTTCAGTCCCTTGGATTTCCTATTGGGGTCCCAGGTAAATTATTAATATCTAGAAAAAACAAGAATTTATTCCTCTAAGCAACATGATTAGTCAGTGTTACATCCAGAGAAACCTCTAGGCATGCTTTAAATCTTTATACTCTATTTGCTTTTTACTGAAGGTATTTTAAAAAACTCAGTTTCTGCGTTGGCTGTAGTGTCTTAAAGAATTTTCTCTAGCCACATTTAGAAATCTGTTCTGTACCTCAAACTTTGTTTTTTATTTTGTTTTGTACTGAAACCAGGAATACTGTCACGGCTATGTGTATATGTCATGAAACTACATATCTATAATTTTTATGTCCCTGTTGTAAAATGACTTTGTGTTGTGTTTGCATTTTGAATTTGCTGGTGGAGCAATAATATTCCATTTGGGTCAGAATTAGGGTCCTTATACTATGATAAAATTTTATGCTTAATAAGAATACTTTTGTTTGCTATGTGGGCACTGCAAGATTTATAATGCGTCTAACCACTCCCTTTGTTGCTTTTAAGTGGTCAGGTTTTTTTGGATGCTGTGACAAGTAAGTCCGTTGTTGTCAGTTGGCCCCCATAATTGGCTTTTGAAACAAAGACTTCTGGCTTCTGGAATATTTACAAGCAAGTTGTGACATTTTCGACAGATCAGGCAAAGCTGCTGACTCAAAAAAGCTTATTTTTGTGACTATCAGCAACATGACCTCCCTGGTTTGAAAAGAAAAAGAAGTGATTGTTCTGCTTAGAGCTGACAATGAGGTTTCACATTCTTTCTCATATCCACAGCATATTGCTTATACAATTTGGTAATAGAAACTGCTCTTAAAGGGATATATTTGAGTGCTGCACAGGCATTCAAACTCAGGTCAGGAAAAGTTTTGGCTTAGGAAATGTATTATTATGATTAGCTGCTGACTGCATAAATACAGGAGGCCAGGCAGCATCCAAATTCCCAGCTCTCCTTATCATCAGAGGATTTTGAGAAGGGGTAAACATCTGATCCACTGTCACATTTGCAAATGGTATATACCTAGTGTGACCATGCATAGTTACTGCCTGCAAATAATCCATCTAAACTGCATTCAATGCTAAAAATGTTGTACTTGCGCTCACCTTCCTGAGAGTGATTCCAGCACTTGCAGTTGGAGATCACCTAATTAAATTATGTGGGTTTTTTGCTGTGATCATGTCTGGAGTATCTTTATGAGCTGCCACACGACCCCACAATTTCTGAACATGAAACCCTTGATATTTTGTCTCCCTCTTGCTGAGACTCTGTTCTGCATCACTATCAAAGTTGTGACAGGCACTAGAAAAAATGGTAGTGTATTCTCATCTAAGCTTTACACCTCCAGCTCTTCAGGAGTCTAAAATCAGTACTAAAGTTCAGCAGAGCTAAAAAACTAGCTTGAGTTTAAGTTCCAAGATGGAAATGACCTGATGTTGGCAAACTGATATTCTAGGAGGTAACCATAGAAACGTTCCCAGCGGCATATGTGGAAGATTAGAAGTTGCAAGAAGGCAGAAACATGCTCTGGATTAGTTTTTATTCGTGCAAGGGCATCACCCTGGCAAGGGATTATTAATTACACGTTCTAATTCTGCACTTCTAAGGGGCTGCCTCCATGCAACTGCAGCTGCTTCTTAGCCAGATGGTGAGGCCCCCTTCCCCAAAGGACAAGCAGATCATGCATGTAGAAACATGTACATTTGCAGGTCTTGCAATTGATTATTAATTGTGCATGCAGGCAATGTAGTGTCCAGAGCAGGCAACTGTACTATGGCACAGTACAGCTGATGTTGCACTCGGAGGCATTGAGTTAAAGTTAAGGGTGGTGTTGGGAAAAGGCTTCTGCTTTTAAGCATGGGAAGAGTCAAACTTTGGGAGATGGATGGCTGTCAGAAATTTAAAGTCGTTAGCAAGAGGAGGAGAAAGACTCCATGGGGGACGCGATGCTGAGCTGTGATAACAGGTTGGGTTTAGTCCACTGAAGGCCTGGACTGGCCTGCCCAACCCCATAGGACTCAGTAGACCATCTGTTGTAGAAACATGGACATTCTCCAGGCTTGGACGGTGAGTCTTTCACCATCCCTGATAAGCTTGGGTGTCAGTGAAATGCAGAAACTATTGGAGCAAAAAGTGACTCACCAAAAGGATCAAAGCTCTTCTGGACCCAGCCGTCATCTGAAGACAGGCAGCTGCCATCACCCCACATCCCTAACAGCCCATCAGCCCTCTCTGTAAATCCAGGCCCGGCAAAAAGCTCACATTCCCAAAATATGTATTTATACCAGTCTCTGTAGGTTTGAATAATTCATTACGCATTGCATGTCTTTGCTTTTAGGATACTCAGACCCAATTCTCTGTCTTCCCACAAAATCTTTGCCATTTCTATAGGATGCAAAAACACCTGAGGACAATATTTTTTTTCATCCACTTTGCACAGGTGCAAGAAGAGATACAAGATCTGGGGCATCCATGGGCACATCACCATGACACCTACTTAAAATTCTCTCTATTGAGCAACTTTCATGTGCATGCAAAACCCAAATTAAAGCCATCAAAATCAATATACCTTAGGAGTGTAGCTCTGTACTCACTGCACTTGTTTTGATAATAACAACTAATGAATCATTAGCTGTGAATCGGAAGAGCAATCATGGTTTAATTTGTTTCACAATACTCCTGTAAGAGTCCATGTATAGTTTAATTATATTGAAAACCACGAATCATTCATATAAACTTAGTATTAACTGTTGCTACTATAACAAAGAAGAAAAAAATGGAAGAAAAAACACATTCAAAAGAAATGTCCAGTTGTTAAAATGATCTTCTGGCTCAGTTTTCAAAATGCTTATACTTGGCTGGAGATTGATCTCACAGGCAAAACTGCTGGGGGAGAGGTGTGAAGCTGTTTTCACCAGTGCTGGGGTAGTGGAGACTTGTCCATGGGGACTGCACATGGAGCAGGTGACTCTCCTCTAGAGCTGCAGGTGGGCCAGAAAATCTCTACACCTCATTCTCCATACCTACCACTACACCTATGGAGTAAGCAGTGTGTCATCTTTTGGGGATCTTGACCAGGGAATCATCTCTGTGCAAGGACACAGCCATTTTCCTCCGTGATTTGGCCATACCCAACCCACCAGCATATGCAGGCAGGGTACCTGGTTAGGCATGACACCCCAAGGTATGTCCCAAGCATGTTGTGGTGCTCTGGATCCTCAGGAGTCTGAGCAGTGCTCTGAGCTCCCTGCTTACACCATCACATGGGCAGGAAGATGAGAGGACCAGGAAGGCAGATTGCAATGTGGGACACAACTCTCTTCCTCCATTGCCAATGTTCGTCTGCAAGTTGTTTCCTCCCAAAGGCAAGGTCAACTGTTGATGCCAGTGTACTGCACCTTTGGGCTAAAGTACCAGGTGTCTTTGTACTAGGGCAGAACACGAAGACAACATTCACAGGCTCCAGCTGCTAATCCTGTATTTCACTTTGGTTTAAGCTGCTCTGAGCAGAGGTAGCAGAGCCTAAAGCTCTGTGGTGGCTCGAGGGAACACCTCAAAAAATCCCCTCTACAAACAACACAAAGGAATAAGGCTTTCCTGGCAAGATCCTGTCCCCATGGGCATTTTTATGTGTTTGCTTGGTTTTAATTCTACTTTTAAATTAATTCTTGCTTTTAATTCAGTTCTTGCTTTTAATTCAATATACCCACTTCTTGTATGCACACTGTTGGACATCTGTGAGGACCCCCAATGGGTGAGGATCCCCATTGGGTGAATCACAGACAGCCACACTCACTGAAGTTCGCCCAGCTCATTGTTGCAGGCTACAAAACTGACTGGCACCAGGAAAAAAAATCGTCTGAGAAAAAATCTCATACTTCTAAAACAGCAGTAATGTCTTGCTAATGGCACAACACACAGCAAGGCATCGATGATCCACATCTCAGTTATTTGTCTTTTCTTTTCCTTGTGTCAAAGACTAAAAGAAATACCAGGTGGAATCAAAAGCCAGACAAATCAGAGCCACCTCTCCTTTTGCTACATATGTTACTTCTAATAAATTTTTACTGATGATCGATTTGCAGGGTTCATGCTCCTGCCCTTTGTTTGTAGTATCTGGACAGCTTGTGTATAAAATTAATAACAAGAATTAAATCCCTAGTGAGCGTCATGCAATATCTGATCCTTTTACCTGCCAAGGACAAAGCTCTGCTCCACGTGGGTTTAACAGGGCTCTGCTAACCAGAGTAGCGTAGAAGAGAAGAATTGTTTTTTAGAACAAAGACTTTTAGAGATTTTGAAATATAGTCCCAATAGGAATGAGAAACCAAACATTTATATATTCTTCATGGATAATTCTTGAGGGGAAAATTACAAGCAGGCAATGAAAGCATTTAATTTTGGCACAATGTAGTGTGATTTTGATTCTAAAATTGTATAATCAATTACAGTATATTATATTATAAACCATATTACATTCTCTGCAGCCTAGATGACAACAGTTTAAAAATGAAAAGTGAAAACTTTCCATTGCAATATCCTGCAGAAATCAAAACCAATACCACCCTGAAGGACCAGAGGCCTGTGAGAGCAGAAGGCAGAGTTTATCTTGGAGGCTTTCGCAGTGAGTGTCTCCAGCAGAGCAGGATGTGTGCGTGGACAGGGACAGGCATGGCTGAATTGCATGGTGGAAGGAGCTCTGGCCAACTGAAATATATGGGGTGTTATGCAGCAATGGAAGATCCCTCCAAAAAGTAGGTGGTGGCACACAGCAGAGGGACTGGGAAGCTCTTTGGTCATGCTCACAGCCAATGCACCCAAGCCATCTCCTCCATCTAGGATCTCAGCTCACTTACGCCATTGTGTCATGGTATAGAGACTCGACAGAGAAGTCAACATACTGTGTTAACACGAAGGTCTGTCTACCCATTACCTGTCTCTGAATGTGTCCAGTAAAATACACTTGCAAAAAGATCGTAGTAAAGGAAAAGACGAGTTTATTCCTTTACCTGGTGTATGTCTCAGCAACCACAGCTCAGGACTCACCTGCCTGAGGGCTTTCGGTGTGCCTTTGTGATTAATAACTCTTCCTAGAATTCCTCCATGAACATTTTTAACCACAGATTGCATTCACTAATACTTTCAGACACCAAGTACATTGTGGTCGAGAGTTGTGCAATTTAGTCATACTTTGAATGAAAAAAATGCAAGCAAATACATTTAGTCTGTTTTATACCTGCTCTCACATCATCCTATTACCTAGCTGCCCATATTCAAATTGTGAATAGTTGTTGTAATTCCTATTCCCACACCATTCTTGCATTTATATACCTTTAATAGATGCTCAGGTATCTCTGTTCCAGGCTGAATGGGTAGAGCCTACTTTGTCTAATGTGGAGCCTGTCCCAGGTCTCAGTCACTCTTGTTGCCTTTTTCTGGATGTTTTCAGATCTGTTCCTGCCTTTCTGGCAGAGGCACCAGAACTGCACACATACTCGAGGTGCAGGCACACGGTGGATTATAGAGCTGCACAAGCATGTTTATGTCCTCTTCATTGCTTCAGCTTAACATCACCTAAAGGCATGAATGAACACTGAGCTAGCATCTGCAGAGGACTCCCCGGAGCCACTCACAGATCTCTTTCCTGAGCTAAGTGTCCTGGTTTCAGCTGGGATGGAGTTAATTTTCTTCTAGTAGCTGGTGCAGTGCTGTGTTTTGGATTTAGTATGAGAATAATGTTGAGAACACAGTGATGTTTCAGTTGTTACTAAGTAGTGCTAAGTCAAGGACTGTTTCAGCTCCCCATGCTGTGCTGGGTGCACGGGGAGCTGGGAGGGGACACAGCCGGGACAGCTGACCCCAACTGGCCAAAGGGATATTCCATACCATATGACATCATGCTCAGTATATAAACTAGCGGGGGTTGGCTGGGGGGCAGCGATCGCTGCTCAGGGACGGTCTGGGTATCGGTCAGCGTGCGGTGAGAAATTGCATTGTGCATCACTTGTTTTGTATATTCTTTTATCATTATCATTATTATTATTTTCAATTACTTTGCTGTCCTATGAAATTGTCATTATCTCAACCCACAGGTTTTATTTTTTATTTTTCTGATTGTCTCCCCAATCCCACAAGTGGTGAGGAGAGGGTGAGCAAGTGGCTATGTGGTACCTAGTTGCCAACTGGGGTTAAACTACAACACTCAGAGTACACCTTTGCAAATGATTGTGCCTTGCTTTGCAATTATTGACATTGCATTTCACCTGCCATTTTCTGACTTAGTCACTAAGGATCACGAGATCCTTCAGCAGCTCTTTACAATTAGCTGTCATTTCTCCCTGCCATGGTGGAAATGTCAGAAGCTGAGAAACACAGAAACATCCCTTTTTAGTGAGTGGACTAGATTACACCTTACAATTGAACTAAGGACCAAAGATGAGGCTGAAAGAGATTACTCATCCTAGGTAAAATAAACCCATACCAGAAAATGAAAAGTTCCAAGAACAGATTTCCTAATTAACTTCAAGACTCCAAGCACCAAAACCAGTGTATTTATTAATCTTATGATTCAGATACACATTTTTCTATATGTGGGTCATCTATCGTGTTCTTTAATTACTGTGTCTCTTGTTTTGTTGTCCATCTTCAAGAATGTTAGCAAAAAAATATTAGATATAAAAAAGAATGTGTGTATGAAACCTACTCCATTTAGAGAAACTACATAATTTTCCTGTTTTCTCTAAAATTTTTGTAACACTGAAGAATGAAATGAGTTTCCTAGCACAAGGAGGATAAGAACATTGAGCATACTTAAACGTGCTGTATAATAACCTGGAATATTAAAATGATTTGCTTAATTGAAATGAATAGGGTGAATTAGTACAGCAATACAACTTCTGAAGTGGAAAAAATATAAAAAGGCTCCAATAAGAAAAAGATCAAAGAAAGTTGTTACGTGCTGTTGCCATCTCCTGAGTGTTGAGGGAAGGGTGTTATGGAAACAGAGCAGAGAAATCTGTGAGCCCAGGAGGAGTAAATGAACTCTTCTTCAGCAGATACATGACCATGGTGTGGGGAAACCGATCTCACATAGACATCTTAGATTTGGTAGAGCCCCTAGCGTTAGCTTCTTCCCCAGCTGAATGCAATAAGTGAAGGGGAGTGAAAAAACTCCCTATTCACTATTTGTATCTTATTTTATATTTTTTACTATAGAAAACTGAAAGGCTCCTCGCACACTGAAGATATATCATTCTATATATCCATATAATTCTAACTTACTCTATCAAATCATGCTCATGCACCTGTGTGAAACTCCCTGAATCGTTACATATCGATCATTATGAGTTATGAGTTATTAAATAGTTAAATTAGTATACATCAGTTATTATTAAATTAGTACACATATTGATTGTTATGAGCTCCTGATGGGAGGCAACTCTGACTCAGCATGGGCTGGGACAAAAGTGAAGGCAGCAAAACCCCCACACGTACAAAAGCTGCACCTGGAGCATGGCGCGGCAGTTCGCACAGGGAGGGCAAAGTGTCTCTCCCAGCTCAAGAGGTAAGTTCGGTAAGTTCAGTTGGTGAGAGGAAGCCTAGCCATGGCATCCACCCAGCGGAAGGAAGGCTCTATCCTCTGCACTAGCCAGAAAGGATGTGTCAACCCAAGAAAACAGGCAGCCATCCCAGTCTCCAGTTGCAGGGAGTGCCA
>VZTV01066962.1:0-17182 GCA_013400875.1 Anhinga rufa
AGTACTCTGCCAGCCATACTAAGTGAAAGCCCAGGAGTCCTGACTAAAGAAGCAAGCAGTACTGTTTAGAAATTAAACACACTAATAAGACTACATGTTGATATACATATCAACTTCAAGGAGCTCAGATTATTTCTTTGCTCTCCCCCTCCCCTATACGTATATAACTACCAGTAGTAACCACAGTTCACTAGACTATATGTTCAGTGTAATAGTGTGAACTATTTTCAATCTGAGCTTAGTTAAAAAGGCAAATGGTATCTCAAGGAGCAAGCTGACCCCATTATCAGACCCTTAGGGAGTTAAGACAGCAGCCAGCAGTGGAGCCAGCCAAAATGCCTGAGCTGAGGCCAGCTAAGAAGCCAGCCAGGCAAATCCAAAGCTGCTGGAAAAATACATTCTGGAGCACAGCGTCTGGGACCCCGAGCTACTATGCACACCCTGCTTTAGTGGATATGGGTGTTGGCTTGAATATAGCAGCACAGAAGAGAGGGTGAACAGGGAAGCAAGTTAGACTGGAGTTACATAAGAGGCCTATTGACTTTTTAATGACTTTGTTATTTGGAAGTAGCAGGTATGTTTACCAGAACATAATCTCCTATTTTACAGTAAAAGGTTTTTACAAGGAAAGGATATGTAAAAAGGGATCTTATGCTACACCCTTACAGAAGTACAGAGGGCTAGAACAGGCAGCACAAGAGATGTGTGATGTACCAGTCTACTTAAAGGCTTTACAAGCTTTGGAAAGTGTATTTTTCAGTCATTGTTGAGCATAATTGCTCTTTAAAGCCAACAGACAGAAGGACTTAGGAAAAACATGGCCTTCACCACCAAAAGCAGTAGAAAGCAAGAAGATTTAATAGGATCACTGTTATTCAGTCACTTCCAGATCTTTACTGTAATAATAAAGGAAGTTATTTATGAATTTCAAAACACAGTGTAGATTACAGGACACAAGATAATCCAGAGACACAGGGTCTGTTCTCCCACTGATTATGGGACTGAACTGTATTTTAAGTGACTTCTGTTGGTGGGATCACTGCTTTAAGCTTAGCCAAATAACAGGACAGCATCATACCACGTTTCCACATCTGCAACCAGTGTGGAAGAGCGTGTCAGTCAAACATCAGAAGTCAATATCTAACCACATTCAGTGTCAGTGGATTAATCACTTCTGTCATTGTATTGAAGGGCTAACCTCTTCTCAAGAAGATAAGACTATCTAATGCATAAAGCCTGGCAATACCTAAGCAATTACTGAGGGAATTAAAAAGACACAACCCTAGATCACAGTAAAGCTATTTATAGAAATCCTGTTCTGTTTTTACCTTTTCCATCAGGCCTCAGCTCATCACTGGAAAGCAGTTTTTCCATGGGATGCTGAAGGTCTTGAAAAATCTTTGTTGCAAGGATCTCTGCTCCCTTTGCTGGCTAAGCATTTTACTGGAACCCCAAGAGGAAAAAAAAAAACACAACTATGCCCACAACAGCCACAAAATGAGAATGCACTAAGAATCTTGGGAAATGGAAAAGTAGAAGGAAATATCTGATACAGCTTGGGATCAAAACATGGTGTTAAATCCATGGCCACTTTTAAAAGTATATAGCTTTTTCACTCTTGGGCCACCTGAAGCTCCAGGTATAAAGCCTGTCCAAGAGCTCAGAATGCATTGTGGACCCAGCTCCCCTTCTAAAGGAATTCAAGGCCATTAAGACACAGGACAGCAGGCCTGCGATCAGAAAGAAAATAGACTGAGTTAGAAGCCTAGAGCAGAAGAGAAGAAACAGCACTTAGAAATTTTTTCAAAAGGATTGCCAGTGCTTGCAGTGTTTCAGGTCAGAGTGAGTTAGTATAGAGCAGGTGAAGTAGACTGCCACACTCTTGTAAAAGTTTGCCAAAACCATCAAAGACTTATGTAAGATTATTAATATCTTCATTACAAATGAACATTAACAATAATTAATGTAACAGCAGCACAGAGAGCAATCTGGTGTTGCTAAGACTAAGGGTGATAAACAGCCATGACACTATCAAAACCAGGAAATGGGGCTCAGGAAATATTAGAGATTTCGGTTTCCCTGGAGAACATAGGCAAAAAAAATTTTACTTAGTTACACAGATATAACATGTTTGTCCCGAAATGGTCATCACCCGTTTGGTAACCAGTGATAAAAGACCCACAACTTTCAGCCCTTATGGCATTTTCTTCTCCTCAGTACAAGCCGGGCAATCTCACTGAGCCAGGGTCTCCTAGTGCTTCTCTGTACAAATAGAAGTACATTTTTAAGAATCTTGTCACCGAAGTTTGTTTCTGTTAGGAGTCCCAGGTAACTTTAAGTCAAATACATAACATAGAGTATATTTGTGTGTAAAGGGAGAAATGGAACAGAAAACTTTCCTGCTGTCAGAAATGCTCTTTTTAATCATTAGTACTTTGGCAAGAAAACATACGCGCACATACACACAAGTTTAACGTTTCTCTGGAAGTCTGATCTCTTGTACTTTAGACCAAATAAAAAACAAAGAGCAGGCCAAATTCTGACGAGAATCCACAGCAAAGTTAAGCTGATCTGTAGTGTTGAAAGACCATAGCTGTTTTAAACAAGTAATTTACAAGGCAGTGAAATAAACTTTGGGTAAACATAGGCAAGTGTTGCTTTGGCATAGAAGAGATTAACATGGTTTAGAAACGTTACTGCTGCTTTCTGCTCATAAGACCAAGGAGAGAACACCACCATCTGGAAGTCACTAAGACTTCAGCAGGAGAATGACAGATCTGTCAGAACAGAGTAACAGCAGCCTTAAATGAGCAGGAAGATAAAAGGCAACTGGAGAGATGGTCTTCTGTTGGCAAAAGTCATTGAGACCCTCCATCCTTGGAGACTGAATATTGCTGCTTTATCTGGGGGATAAAGCATTCAAACCAGAAAGAAAACATGGGGATGTTTCATCCGGCACCCGGTGAAGTACCACAGAGGGCTGGAAGCCTTACAAACCTGGAAGAGTATCTGGGAACGCAGCAATCCCATCAGGGAGCACACCACTGATTTATGCACGTTTAGTTATTTTGCACATAGAACGCGCTAGCATCCTTTGCAGACTTTTACTAGTAAAAAGGCAGGGTATGAGACCTGTCTCCAATTTCTAAGTTCCTCATTTATGGTAAAATCAAAAGTGGAAAAATCTCTATAAAGATACAGAATGAACTGGAGCAACGGAGGTATAATCACAAATTTCCTTCTGCTGAAGTGATGATCTCTGGCCAAAACACAGCACAGAGACCCAGGTACAATGACTTCTAACCCTTTGCCGAAAGATTTTCCATTATTTCATGCGCTAAAGCCTTGAAAGCGACTTTGCAATGGCCCTCCAGGCATATATGGGAGGTTTCAATGTTCACGAGCACCCACTTTTAGCTGGGAACTTCCAGTAAGAGAATGTACTTGTTTGGCATTGAACACGTACGCTTCCCATAGCATCTGTGCTACACTGTCCATTTCAATGTATTTGAGAAGCAAGGCACAGCGCTGTTTTGTCATGTAAACATTAATAATGATGAAAAATCAAAACAGAAAATGTTTCAAAATATAGGGCACATTCATACACATGGAAAATGTGGTTAATCTATGCAATAGCTACTTTGATAAAATTATACATTTAAACTAAGACGACAGCAAAGAAGAAAGTAAAGCCATTTTTGAACGTTTAAATCTTCCTCATGGAATGCCAAAAGTCACAGATCGTTATTGCTTATCTCTTATCTTTTTTTATTTGGAGGTTACTATTAACAACAGGCAGTTAAATCAAGACCTGGATAAGTGTTTTTCTAACTTTAACAACAAACAAAAAGACACTCGAACAAATAAAGTTCACCTATGTGTTGCTGCAAGGAATAAAAACCAAGAGTTTTCCAAGTGGCATGGAGTCAATCTGACATAAAAAAGGCATTTATCAGCATAACTGTACAGGCTGATAATCACTTCAGAGCCATTGTGCAACAAATTTTAGATCAAAGATAATCGCCTTGCATTTATTGAATGTATTTGCAATGGAGAATAAACATAAGGTATTTACTTAAGGTATGAAAGCACAATCCACGTACTTAACCATAAACCGACACTTTTATTTCTTTCATTTTTTGTCACTGTGGCTGACCAAAAATTTAACAGCAACATTATCACACATTAGTACCTTCCATTTTGGCCAAAGGAAATGGACACATTTCTGCCTTCCACATAAATTTTCAAATGTATATCTAAATCAAAACATACATAGACAGGTCTGGAACAAAGAACAACTCCAGATTTCTCATGGAAGAGGTAAGTAATGCATTTTCTAACCAGCTGCATATTTTAAAGTTGGGACTCCAACACTAGGACTAGAATGGGCAGACACAGATCTTTTAAAAAGGACTACAGCAGACACATGAAGTCATGCTCAGCGCACATTCAAGTAAAAAGGGATCAGTTACTGAATCAGGGCCACAGAAAAGTGACCATAAACTTCTTAGAGAATCACATTCTAAAAAGAATTCCAAAGCCTCTCTGGATACACTGGATTTTATTGTCCAGTCATTTACAGTTGTGTAAGACATGAGTCAATATGAAAACCCTGGTGTAAAAGCAGATTAAAGGAGTTATTTATTATCGATTATAGCATTTCAGCTTGCTTTTCATTGATCCTAGCAATCGCTAAGTTTGTCAGAAAAGGAAACAGATTATCTTACATTTTTCCCAGATAATCAAATGCTACCTATAAGTACTCCTACGAGCAGTAGTAGAATACCACCAGTTCTACCTCCCTATAAAGGGTTTTTCCACATTTCCGTGTACACCCAATTACCCTGCTTCAACAACAACAAAATATTGGAAGACTCCACTCTCTTGCAAGGAAGCTGCAACTGTATGTTGAACCATCAGGACAGCTTTGGATGTTCATCTGGCTCAACAGCACGTAGACTGCACATCCGTCCAGCTGTACAAAGCAATCATGGAAAACTAAAGATACGCCCGAACACGTACACTAGCAATGAATGGGCCCTGAAGGATTTGATGAATGAAAAATACTCAGTATTGTGAACTTACGTTTCATTTCCACTGCTTAGGGAATAAGGCTGACCTTTTGGTTACCATGCAACCTAGGAAAATGGGAACTGAGAAAGTGTGTGTCACCCTAACAGAGGGCTTGAGTCAGCTATTGCTCAGCATCTTATGGACCGTCTGCTGTCTGGATACATGTTCTGTTTTAAAACTGACCCCCTGCCAGGGAAATAAAATGAAGTCTGAACTATTCCTTCCTGAAAACAGGATTAAGGAACTTTAAAAGAAAGGAAACATGGTATCATCTTGATACACCACTACAAAAATCAGCTTAAATCCAGGAAATAATACTTAGACTAACAGAGACAAATGAACTGTAAGTACGAAGGGCCTACGGAGAATCAGATTCTCCCATCAGTTTTTCCAAGGGATAAATTCCCACCAAAATTCAAGAAACAGAGCCTGATATCAAAGGAGAAATGTTGATAGACCTTTAGAAACCCACCAAGATGAAAAACTAAGGCATTTAATCAGTCACAAAAGCTAGTTATTTTATACGCAACAAAACAAATCGACAGAAAATGCATGTTCCGAAATTCTGCTACATGTTGTGCTCTCTCTTTTTCCTTATGAAGGCAAAAAGACAACTTTTTTTTATGGCTTCAATAACAACCTCCAAGTAAATAATCAATCCATGCAGAGAACTAGTGTAGGAGGAAATTACATAAGATAAATGCAAATCTGCATTTCCAACTGACCTCTATTCCATTTGCTAAGTATATGAGTAAATCAATAAGATTCTTTGTATGTGCATTTTCACAAAGGTGGCTTTATTGAGCTTCACTGAATTTTTTGATCTGCATATACACACTGCACTTGCAAATGGAGCTGCTAGGAGCAGTACTAGATACCGCTCCATGCTACACACTCAGCCCAGAAAGGTGCTAACAAAGTTTTCCCTTCAGCTGAGGGGTTTGTTGCCAAGACTTCATTTTTTTTAAACCAAGAGTGGGAACACTTGTGGGAGTTCCCATTACCTGCAAAGACACAGAAGTTCTGGAGAGAGCACAGAACAATCTACAATGTTGAAGAGGCACAGAGGACACAGAGCGATTAGTGCTGAAGGAATTAACTGTCCTCTTTATAATTGCAGGAAACCCTGTTAAGTGTAATTTAGGCAGAACCTAGAATTCGTATCAACATTTATAATTTGAAATTTCATGCTCAAGGTAACGCTGTGTTCCTCCTAACCAGAAGCGGTTACCTGTCTTGGGCTTTGATATCAAGACAGGGGTCGCTTTCCCTACATATTACTTCAGGCTTTGCAACTAATTTGCACTGCCTTAAGGCCACTTCTGCTAAATATATCTTTCTGCTTTTGCAGGCCTCTGAGACTTTATCACAAAATAGGGGGTTTGCTGAAACTAGATGGCAAATTTATAAGGCAGAACTTCTACAACTCAAAAATACCTGCGAAGTTAAGTTCAAACATTGATCTCTAATACGATGACAGTTACAATGGGTGAAACACCACAGTTCAGTTCAGCAAGGATATGTTGGCCTAATCCTAATTTGATGAAACAGTTTCCTGTCCTTCAAAAGTAATTAACATTAATTGCATTTATATGAGACACGTGGCAACTCTACAGTGCTGAGAGAGGCTGTAAAGCTTACCAGGGATGACAGCTGTTGTGCTGTCCCTAACTGCCGAAGTTAAGAGAGATGTCACAAAAATGGCCAAAATTGGGGAATTGCTCAGAAAGTGAGCTTTAGTATCAAAAGAAAAATGTTCAAGTTTTTTCTTCTTTAATGAGCAAACTAAATTTTAACGTTTGGCTGCGAAGGCTCTTATGACCTTTTCCTGAACCAGCTTCTACAAAGCTACTAGAGTGTGTCCAGAGGAGGTCCACGAAGCTGGTGAAAGGTTTAGAGGAGAAACCGTATGAGGAGCAGCTGAAGTCACTTGGTTTGTTCAGCCTGGAGAAGAGGAGGCTGAGGGCAGAGCTCATGGCGGGCTGCAGCTTCCTCACAAGGGGAGGAGGAGGAGGGGCAGGCGCTGATCTCTTCTCTCTGGTGACCAGCGACAGGACCCGAGGGAATGGCAGGGAGATGTGCCAGGGGAGGGTTAGGCTGGGTGTTAGGAGAAGGTTCTTCCCCCAGAGGGTGGCGGAGCACTGGAACAGGCTCCCCAGGGAGGCAGGCACAGCACCCAGCCTGGCAATGTTCAAGAAGCACTTGGACAAAGCCCTCAGAGACATGGTGTGAATTTGGGGTTGTCCTGGGCAGGGACAGGAGCTGAGCTCAATGGTCCTTCACTGTAGCTGGTGCAGTGCTGTGTTTTGGACTTAGTATGAGAATAATACTGATAACACTCTGGTGTTTCAGTTGTTGCTGGGTAGTGCTGAACTAGTCAAGGACTTTTCCAGCCTCCCACGCTCTGCCGGGTGCACAAGAAGCCGNTCTAATTAGTAAACTGTTCTTATCTCAACCCACGAGTTTCCTTGCTTTTGCTTTCCCGATTCTCTCCCCCATCCCACAGGGGTGGGGGCAGTGAGCGAGCGGCTGCGGGGTGCTGAGTTGCTGACTAGGGCTAAACCACGACATCAGGACATTCTATGATTCTATGATACAGTCCCAGTATCAGGTTTATATTTGTAATGGTAAAAAGTAAAGGTAAATATGCTGAAATAAAGGCATCTATGGAGAGGGAGAGAAGAGGAGAAAAAAAGTTCTGTTGAAATAAATACTTAAACAGAATAGAAAGTAATCACTGACAAGTGATACATAACGCAAGCTTCACCTACAAAGCTATACACACCATGTGTATCATGGAAAACCTGAACTCTGAGACTGTAGTCCAAAGTCAGAGCTGCATTTACATGAAGATACCACTAGAAAAATTTTTTATTATCTATCCTCATATTCCCTATGACACAGCTGTTATTTCTCCAATACTCAGTGTGACAAACATCCCAGAACAAAGAAAGAAAGAATAAAGCTTGCAAGAGTTTCCAGTAGATCTCTAATATGAAGCGTAATTTGTTAGAATCATAAAAGGACTGCTGCCTTCCAGTATAATTCCTTTCAAATAATCCATGAAAGATCTGAGAAGGAATACTGTGCCAAAAGATAAATCTCACAGGTGTTTTTCTTCCCCCATACTATTAGTCCTGCTTGCCTCCTTCTCATTTCCCTGAAGAAATTCCCACACTTTTGTTTCTCCCTCCTAGAAGAAGATAAGGCATTTTTTTCCCTGCTAAAAACCTGTAAAGGAAAAAAAAGAAAGGGTGAGGAAGGAAGGGAAACCTGAAAGCTGTGTAATTAAAAATACTCATTCTGCTGTTCTCAAAGAGAGAAGTTGGTTTGACAAATGAACTAGATTGCTGTTCAAGCATCATAATAAAGATGGGACCACCTAGTTTTGTTCTCAATTGTACCTTAGTTTTCCCTTTCCGTCTAAGTATACCTGACTGGTTGCTACTTTGGGTTATCACTATAGTATCAAAACACCTCAAAAACACTAATGAATTAATCTTCCTTGTAGCTGATGAACAGAGAGACAGAGCATTAGGACCCTTACCTAGTGGGAACATTAGGCCTCTAAAAGGACTCAATCCTCTGATCTACAGTGAAATGTCTATCAAAAATATTTCTGTCTCATGCCCATGCTTTCACCTTCATGCTTTCATCCACACCACCCCTGCACTTCTTTCTGTCCAGTAAACACCATCTGTTCTCCTCCTATAGCTGTCTTAACTGACATTTCTATCATAATCCACTGAAACGTTACGCTCCACAAAAAGCAGCATTGCTAACGAGTTGCTCCGGCTCCGTCTAGTCCGCACCACCCACACTGTTGAAAAAGAAGAGACTGTCGTCTTCCATCCTCACAGAGGAGTGTGCCCATAGCACATAAAAAATGGCACCGTGACTTCCAGCCAGCCAGCTTCCCAGTTGGCACTGTCCCATACGTGATGGGCACACAAAACTGTGTGGCAGTGATCAGAAAAGGATTTGTATGCTCTTGTTCAAAACTGCCCAGTTCCATAGCCTTCAGATGAAATATAATCCCTGGCAGCACTTCATGGCTTGGGCCATGCAGCATGGCAGCCCTGCTCCTTCAGAAAGAGGCAGCGGGAAATACAAGCGGACAGGCCTATGACTTTGTTTTTCTGTTAACGTTGCAGTTTTGCACAAATATATTCATTAAAGTAATTTATCCATATTTCTTCTCCCTTTGCTTTGAGCTGTATAAACTTCTAGCAAAATACCATTATTGTATGCCTGAACGACATCTCTTATGTGGAATGTATGCTTTATGCTTTGACAGGTCTCACGGTTACTTTTGATGTATAATTTTTATTTTTCATTATACATGTTTTAGGCGATGTATAAATTGACATTCAATATTACTTTTTTCATTCCTACCTAACAGTTTCCTTTGCGAAGCAGAGTTTTCAGTAGCCTTTATCTTTTCATAGTCACATCCGTTCCTTAGATTATCACCCACTTTAATGCAGAATTGTCTTTAATCACAAATGATTCAGTTTATATCACTTCATTTTCCCAACTGTTCCATCCACAATTCAGTGGTATTAAGTAGATCTGTAACATTATGGTCAAGTGGTCCCAATCTAGCACTTGCCCCATAAGAGAAGAACATTCTTCTCAGGCGGAATTCTTTCTGAATGATATAGAAATGAATGGCAGTAGGGCAACAGTATTTACATTTATACAGAATTATACAGCCACGTAGTACAACGCAACATATATATATATGTGTCCCACATCATTCACAATAATATTGCTGTATTGCCTTTTCAAAGACAATTCTGATTAATGGCTTAGATTTTAGTTTCTCTTCAGTCAATGACTATATTTAAGAGTTATTTGTGCATTAGCATATATATTATATGGGAAATAATTAGATTTAGATTAATAGCTAATAGTTATAAGATGATAATAAAAAATGGATTTTAAGGTGTTTTCAACATATTGCAACTCTGCTGGAATTCTCTCCCCCATTTTTGTGTAGTGAAAACAATCAATGCCAAAAAATAACCCAATATAAAACATCAGATGCAATTCCAAGGTGGCCAATGTCCTCAGCTAGGAAAACATCACTTGTGGTATTAAAGCGCAATTTTTAATAAAAAAAAAGCTTTCCTTTTCCAGTAACTACTTCACTTCAAAGCAATTTGACTTGCAAATGAATGGGTAAAACGGTGAAAGACTTTAGGAGAATCTCCAACTCTAATTGTCAACTTTTCGGCAATTCAGCTGAATTCCAGCATTTGATCTCCTCAAACACGAGAACAGGATCTTAGCCAGAAGCCTCTAAATAGTACAAACATTTGTGCACTTTTACAAGGCAGGTAAAGACCTAAATTATGTTGCTAATTAATTTTATATTTCCTTTGGCTATGCAAAGAAACCTGGAGCTGTTCAGCATTCACTGAATGATGGGGTTTTGCCAAGTATTCAGGTATGCTATTAGCAGAATAAGCCAAAAGAACTGAGATCATGCTTTCTGTAATACCTACAGGGAAAAAAGTCAAATTCAAAGCAAGTACATGCAAAGCAAATGCATACATACATGAGGCAGAAAGGGAGAAAGGAGTACTAGAGCACCCAAGACATTTACAAACATGTAAAAATCTCAAAACTAGCATTAGTCCAGAATTAAGACAACAAGAACAAGACTATAGTTCAATGACAGCAAGTACCAACCTACTCCAAAGAAAAATATTTAAAAGAAATTGAGGACAAAACACTAACCGATCAACTTGCAAATACACAGAACGTGGTTTGTGCTATGCACACACTGTCCAAATAGGTGACCTAAGACTTCACTGGTTGTTTTAATTGAGCATGGCACAGTCAGGCAAGCTTTCCTACATACCTACAACTGTGTAGGTGTGATGCCCTGGAGAGAAATAGACAGATGCAATGAGTACAGGCAGGACATTAAATAGAATATTTTTACCTTCAAAGCTGTTTCCCTGTCTCCTTGTAACCTGCACAGTCTTTTTGTGTCCTGGATTCAGCTGGGATAGAGTTAATTTTCTTCCTAGTAGCTGGTATAGTGCTGTGGTTTGGATTTAGTGTGAGAATAATGTTGATAACATGCTGATGTTTTAGTTGTTGTTAAGCAGTGCTTACACTAAGTCAAGGACTTTCCAGCTTCTCATGCTCTAATGACAGAGAAGGCTGGAGGTGCACAGGAAGCCGGGAGGGGGCACGGCCAGGACAGCTGACCCCAACTGCCCAAAGGGATGTTCCATACCATATGGCGTCATATAAACTAGGGGAAAGCTGGCCGGTGGGCCGCTGCTCGGGGACGGACTGGGCATTGGTGGGTGTGTGGTGAGCAATTGCATCGTGCATCACTTGCTTTGTATATTCTTTTATCATTATGATTATTATTATTCCCATTTTAATTTTATTTCAATTGTTAAACTACTCTTATCAA
The DNA here is from genome assembly GCA_013400875.1 of Anhinga rufa. Taxonomy (NCBI): domain Eukaryota; kingdom Metazoa; phylum Chordata; class Aves; order Suliformes; family Anhingidae; genus Anhinga; species Anhinga rufa. The sequence goes on from VZTV01066962.1 coordinate 11,513, forward strand.
CCCACAAGGGGTTTTTTCCCCCACTTCTACTCTTCTAATTCTCTCCTCAGTCCCACCATGGGGGAGCGAGCGAGCGGCTGTGTGGTGCTCAGTTGCCGGCTGGGATTAAACCGCGAGAGTTTTTCTTAAAAAGATCTTGTAGCTCAATTGAAGAACATCTGCGTTCACATAAACTTTAAAGATACTTAAACCCTGATTACCATACACAAGTATTCACTTCCCTCTTCACCGATCAGCATAAAGCAACAGCATCTCTTACTTGATTCTCAGGACAAAAATGAAAGCCAGCACTGTTTTCTTCTTAGCCAGTAAACAAGTTAATCTGTTCAGCTGATATTAAACAGGTATCAATTATTAACCACAATATGAGTTATCAAATATCAAACTACTTTTTCTCCTCCACAAAGACTTAAATCACAAGTCGTCTCATTTGTTTATGCAGCTTTTTCCATCACAAGCCGATACTACAAAACTGTAGCGCTAACACGAGCATTTCAATGCACAGTTGTCTGTGGAGAGTGGTGAAGGCTGTATCTGAACTGCTGTCACGTAAAGAGAATACCAAAATTTAGGTAAATGCACTGACATCTGTGAGGTTTTTTCCTACGTATTTTGTTTCAGGCTTTAGAACTGGAAATTTCCTATTCTGAATAGCATCAATTGCACTTAAAAAAAACCCAACCCAAAACAAAAACCAACATATTTTTCTGCTGTTTCTTTTAGTTTGACTGTAACAGGTTCCTGTTCAACGTCACTTCATTTTGATCTATACTTTCCACCCAAACTGAATTTAAACTTACAGAACGTCATTCAAGTTTATCATCAGGATGGCCCAAATCTATTTGCCTCTCACTTTAGATAAAGAATGTTTATGATACAAATACATCACAGATGCACAGTCAGCTCTGAAGTTTTATCTGTTAACTTCTGATGACGCACCTGCTGAAGGAAGGATTTGCTGGCCTGCTCTTTTTAAGGGTACTTAAATGAAGCAAACACTGCTTAGAAGTGGAATCAGATGTTGCTGTTTAGCCGAGAACTGTTATGTTTGAGGTTATTCAAAATAACAGATTTTTATTTACAGCTTCAGCTTTCCTGTCAGAAATCTGATCAAGAATTGCAGTCAAGTTTTCCTCTAGTCAGAGGAGATGTACTCATTCTTTTCACCTCTGTTTCATATGATCTCATGTTAAGTAAAAAAGCCATGCCTTGACGGTATTAGAGACATACAGCTATCTAAGAATCTACTATGTGGATCTATTGCTTATAAAGGCATATCCTTGCTAAAGAGATTTCCAATTTTTCCATCCTAAATCACTCACAAAACGATTCCCAGAGTCAATGTTGTCTTCTCATCCCACCACTGATTGTGCTAATTTTGTCATCAGCTCACCACCACACTATGCAGAATGTCCCTATCAGGACTGCAGGAGGACTAGCACAGGGATCTGCACAGAAAAGTGCCAGAATGGAACTTTTGCTTTGTTCAGCAACCAAGTAAATCCTCACAGATGCAGATATACCAGTAGAAATTTTTTTCATAGTTCAGCAACCGGTTCTCCTTACTGTGTTGGGAAGTAGATTAAGGTATAGCAAATCTACGTCACCACTTAATTCTTCTTTAAAAGGGTCAAAGTTTTAAGTTGAATTCTTTAAGGCAAAATGTAACAATTTATCCCAATCAGTGTTGCAGTGTATTTTCATAAATACCTCTGCTGTTTCCTTCAAAGAAAAAGGAAATAAAGACGCCAAACACCTTGCTCCAACCTACTCTTCAATATTTGAATGTCGAAGGTTTTGGCCTCTGAAGTGTAAATAATTAAAGAATTAACATTTTATCCAGCCAAACATTTTGATACACTGTTTTAAAATTGGGTTGATCATTTATTGTTGAAATTGTCTTTAACTGGTATAATTGCATTCAGCTGAAAGAACTTAATTAGATAACATACAGATTCAACTATCTTCATCTCCAAGTTTTATGAACTAAAAAAAAAAAATCTCTCTTAATTGCTAAGAAACTGGATGCAGGAATAAGGTTCCATATGTCTCTGGTATATCCTGCATACTCTGCCTCCGTTCAAGCCTTACATGTAGCAGTTCCAGACTTTAAATGGGGGCCAATGTTAACAAGATGCAATCCAACTACACATGTTCGGAGACATGAATAACCATCTGAGACAAATGGCCTTGAAATTACATGCTTACGGGAAAACGTTAAGTTGTATATTAAAACATACAAAATCCTGCTTTATGGTCCCTGAAGACATGGATATAAATGTGCAAGTGCACAGAACATTTGCATCATTCTCCTGCCCACGATCTGTTACGCTGCAACACAAGTCTGGGCTCGAGGCAACTGTGTTCCTATGCCAAAACTGTATGGAATGCACAAAAAGGTCAAGGCTAGGAATTTATGTGTTTCACAGTTATTTAGAAATTACGGGAAAGAGAACTTGGCTACTCCTGGCATCGCACAGGTGTAGTTAACTGAGAGCGTTCTGTGGGTCAGACTTTTTCAATCAAAATTCCACTTTATCAGAAGCAATGGCCCTGTGCATGTGATTTCTAGAACTGAAAAGATAGCTCAATCTGGGGAAAGAAATGAAGGGCTTACCTTCAAAATTCTTTCTTTGCACCACCTTTCCATCAGTAAAGTCTAGGCTTTATGTTAGAGGACCATTATCTGAAAGAAAGATAATTAATAATAAAATATTTAGTCTATGTATGTGGGGAAAAAAGTAAGAATATTACTCTAAGTTTTCATTTGGTTATCCTCTTCAGTGGAACAAAACCACTCAAAAATTATCACAGTGTAATGAGTAAAATGTTTCAGAAGCTAAATGCAAGAGCTCACTGGCTGTTCTACCCATAAGCAAACCTGAACTCCCAAACTTTTGAAGTGGATGTTGTTGTTACTATTATTGTAAACAGATGGTGTCCTCTAACTGTAGAAGCCTATGTGGAAAAAATTAAACAATTAAAATAGCCATGTGTCTGAATAAAAATTCATAGACCTAATGGTGTAGGAGTTATCATCAAGTGAATGCTGAGACTGTACTAAGTGTAAGAGAAGTAGGCTCAGCACAGTTGCTTAAATTTGTTTAAACTAACAGATGAGACATAGCAGCAGTTTTAAAATGGTGAGGCTGCCAGACCAATAGAAATCAGCTGAAAATGGTGTTGTTCTAGAGAAGGGGGCTTCATCTTACCTGAGATTTAAATGAACATGAAGAGCTATGGCCTCTACTACTAATGAGTTGTTATGAGTAGAAGACAAGGTAACTCCTGGCCAAAGCATGTCAGCACAAATATGTATGCTAACGTACCACACAGGGACTACAGAGCAAAGATTCATGCATCATAACAGAAGCTATCCTATAAACATGTCAAAAAAGGGACAGGAAGACAAGAATGGGAGATGGCACAACAGGAAACCAAACGGATGATAGACAGAATGAAGGAAATGTGAGAAGGTGCAGTAGGAAAAAGAAGAGGAATAATGAGAAGAAACAATCTAGACAATTCTCAGAGATAAGCACTAGGCTGACTCTGAACAGCTGCCAGCTACATGGGACTGTCAATTTTTTGTGCTCTCAGTATTGTATCTGTGAAAAACACTGCTCCACATTCTTACTGTTTCTTGGGAATTAAACACAGTAACAAATGCTACAGCATTCAAATTAAGGAATGAATTTTTCCTTTTGAACAAAATAAATGCCTAAGAAATCCTTCAGGATTAGTGGCAGCTCATGAAAAGAGTGTCCCAACAACAGCTTTCCAAAGCAACACATTCAGCTTTGTTTGTGGGCAAAGAAGCAGTCTTTCCACAATCCAGAGCGTGCTACTCAAGTAGTAATCTGTCAATGCATGGAAAGTTAAGAGTGTCTGGACAGCACAGTGGTGGGTAATGCAATACAGATGATTTCACCTTTAGGTCTCCAGTTCAAAAATATTCAGCCCAAAAAGTGTCATCACCTGATAGTTTTTACTACTTCTATTTACAGTACAAAATTTCCCAGAGGGCCAAACTGAGATCAAGACTTTCTCTCTACTCCCTCCCTCCTTGTGCTAGGCATTGTGTCTATACTAAGGAACAGACCTTCTCTACAGATCCCATACTGTAAACAGACTACAGATATGAAGGAAAAACTCATGGGAGACTGAAATGCGTTGTCAAAATTCAGTGAGTCAAGCATAAAAGTGATTCTGACTCCCAAGCTGATGACATTCTTATTTGTGCTTTTTCTGTGTTAGGATAGCTTCTCCCCCCTGTCCCCTGAAGGCAAAATGCACACATGTGCAGCAAGATCCAAGCTCCAGGATGCATCAAACTTACTAGACGAGTGCATATTTTCCTTTTAGCCTATGTGGAATAGGGCTGATACCTCCCAGGAGTGCTGGGCTCACTGTACATAGGCTGCAGAAATGATCTGTGTGCACAGGAAGCACATCCAGGATTCCCAGACATCCAGCCACCTGGACTGAGCTACCACTCTGAATGTCTGGACATCCTGGGCAAAGGTTTAAAACAAACCGCAGAGCTCATTTTTACATAGACAAAGCATCCACACCCAAGATATGACAATCTGAGAAAGGAGTATTTCTTAATTATTTGGTTAAAAGGAGCAGGAATTCATGCTCCCACTCTGCTCTCCTAATAAGAGAGCCACCTATGATTATAATTCTATACAACAGCAGTAAAAGTGCCTTGAATTCTCTCCTAACTCTAAAGATGGCCTTTCTAGATCAAGCTGGTACAGTGGGCAGAAATCCTGCTGAAGCTTAGATCACAGTATCCATCAAGCACTTCTCATGGACACCAAACACATTCATTCTAGACAATTACATCCTTTTCTCAGCAAAATAATAATTTTTAAAGTATTCAAAAAAACCTGAAAGCCTCAAAAATGAGGGAGCCCATCCAGAATATAGCATCAGCAGCATCAAAAAGCTCTGGGTTATCTCTCTCTATATATATATATCTCGCCATATTGTATCTCCATATAATCAGCTGCCTCATCTCACCATTCTGCAGTAACAAGCAGTAATTCTCTCACTACAGTTCTATTTCCACTGTAAATCATTGCAATTCTGACATCTTCACTGAGGACTAAATAACATGTGACCTTATCTAACTTAAATGTGGTATTAATTTTAACAAGAAAAAAAAGTGGGTTATGAAATTCAGGAGCTTAGGGTAACTGGGGGGATATAGGTCCGCCTCAGGGGGTAGCATATGGATTTAATTTTCCTTACATTTTTCACCAAATTCTAAGAACTACAGTAATGTTTTGCTATAGGGTAGCATAAAATCATAACTCCAAATCTTGCCTAGAAGAATCAGGGGTCTGAAAGATGCACTGGGCAAGAAACAGTTGAACAACAATTGCAAAACCTTACATAGACTCGACTTCTTTCCAAGTTTTTTCACATAACTTGCAGAATCTTAAAAAAAAAATTGCCTTCTTGTTTGAAAAATAAGAATATGCTCCTGTTATGAAATATAGATAAAGCCCAACTGAAGTGTGGAATGAAGTCCAAGAAGTTAAGCTGCTATGACCCTAAGTCTAAAAACTGATCCTTTATGAGACCTTTGAGATAATTTGTCAAAAAACTTTCTGATTCTTCAACAGGAAGGACCTCCCTCATCCTAAAGATCTTCCTATC
>VZTV01066972.1:0-17676 GCA_013400875.1 Anhinga rufa
CCGGCCCCCAGCACCCCCGGGCCAGGGGCGATGCTGCAGCGCTGCCTGTGCTCCACCACCGGCTGTGAGAAAGGATGCGCTGGGACGGGAGCTCCTCCGGCAGCCAGCCATACTCACACAGCCCGCTAGACGGTGCCGTCCTAAAAGCTGAAGAAAAAACCCTGCTAGACTCCAAATCTGCTTTTTCGGCGAGATGCCCTGCGTGTGCACAGCAGGCCCGCCGCTGAGCAGCGGGAACAACGCCCGGGTCCGCAGGAGGACCCACCTTGACGCCCCTTTGGCCAGAGGTGCCCGGAGATGCCACCCAAGCACCCACCTGCCTAGCTGCAGAAATGCCCCTGCTCCCACCCCAGCAGGCCCAGGGATCCCAGGGTGCCCCAGCAGCAATGCTGGTCCCGTGCAACAGCATGAGGGTGCAGCTGGGTTCATGCTTTCTTAGAGAGTGCCAAATACAAGCAAAAAGCGATAACCCAATGAGTAAACTGCAAAATTTCCAAGAATTGCTGCTCTATTTTCTCACCTGGCTGTGCCTGCATACCGCGCGCGGCTGCAAGCACATCCCGTGCCAAAGCTAGCAGAGCACAAACCCCTTGGAGGGTACAGAGCTCAGCCTCACGTGCAGCCCAGCCCTTGATGCAGGGGAAGCCAGCCAGCACCAGCAGTGTGAGGAGATACCCAACCTGTCTGTCTGCTACACACCTCCTGGCATCTTATCCCATCTCTCCTTCAACCTATGAAATGAAGGGCTCTCCCTCCTCACGCAGGGTCTGGCTCCAGGGCAGGGAAAGGGTCTAACCTCCTCCTGGCAGCACCTCAGAACTACAAGCACGTAGAACATGGTTATCAACCACTCCACGCCAGGTATTTCCCACTTTGCACCAAGCAGACATGCCAAGATGTAACACAACCTTGCCCCAGATGAAGGCCCTCTGCTCCCTTCTCCCGGAGCTAGGCTGTTCAGAGGGGCTGTGTTTCCCAGGATGTATCACATCTCTTTCTCGGTGGCAAGCAGCTGTGCCACCGCCGCAAGGCGTCCCAGGAGATGAGCTGCCCTGGGAAGGCGTCACTTAGCCTGGGAGCACCACCTTAAGAAACAAAATGGAAGCTTAGTCACTCAAATTGCTACTCCTTGCTACAAGGCACAGGTAATGTGCCTCAGGTAATATTTTGGAATAAAAATATTGAGGGTGGGAAGGGAGGGATCAAATAATAATAATATTAATAATTAAAAAAAAAAAGAAATGGTTGTTCAACTGTATTTCTAGACCCTCAGAAGATGCGCTGTCATCACTGCCAGCAAAACCTACAGAGCAGGAGTTAGGGAGCTAGCACACAGCAGCATTTCTATGGAAATGCTGCAGTTTACTCATCAGGTTATTCCTTTTTGCTCCTATTTGGCACTCTAAGAAAATATATATCCCATTCACACGAAGCTTGATGAAGTTACATTAAATTTATATGCTTTTACGTGGTGTAAAGATCCTTTCTTGCATTTTTATAAGTATGCCATTCACAGAAATAACTGCTGTGCTCCGTAACACACACCCATCCCAGTTACAGTGACTTACCCTGTTGTCCAAAACTCCTAGGTGGTTGGTTGGTTGGTTTTTAACATGGCACAAGCAAATAGCGGTGGAAACACACTGACCCAGTGAGTCAGAACATGAGGTTTTCTCTCCATGCCAGATCTTCACATTTCTAGAGAAAACCCCTTTATGGCTCTTCCAGTCTACATTACAGCATCACCCCATGTCTAAGGAGGAGCCTGCAGCTTTTGCTCAGGCAAGACACAGCCACCTAACTAATGTGGTCTCCAAAAGGAGCACTGACAAATCTGTGTTTCCTGACTTCAGCCAATATATTCCTCTTGCTTTCCCACTCTTTCCCTCTAATTTTCCTTGGCCTTGGAGCAGCCACAACCAGGATACTCCAAGCTGCTGCATGAACCAGCCCTACAAGAAATGGCATTACTGCGGTGAGCACAGGGCACATGGCTCTTGAGGTGGAGGAGGAAGAAAACTTTTTTGCTCAGTCAAGGAGCTATCAGTTCACATCCCCTTAGACAGAGGATTCAAAGTGAACTTGGATCTTACCCACCCTGAGTCGTGCCACAGCTAGTGAGCTCAGAGATTGTAAATAGGAGACCACCTCATCATCATCCCCCAAAACTGCTTTTCAGGGAAAGCATTTGGCAGATTGGGTCATACTCACTAATAGTCTGCTGATGACCAACACTGTGCTGTTGCAAATGAAATATTCACCAAAAGCAGTTCAGCCAGTGCTACTGACAGGTCCGAACGGAAGATCAGGGCCCTAGGCTTTGTCTAAAATCAAAACTTTCTGTAATTTAATGGAATTCAATTAACAAACCAAATTAATTAAACCAGTGCAAATCCCTGAGCAGGCCATCTTAATCTGTTGTGCCTTAGGGCTTGTTTACAGACAGTTTTATGCTGCATTGACCATTCCTGTATAGCTTCTTTATATCAGTGTAACTCATCTGAGGAGAGAACTCATTATATCACACCAGGGGATCCCTGATTTAGCTAGAATGATTTCCAAACAGAGTTAATGAGAACAACACAAGCATTGTGTGTGTGAATTCAAACAAATACCCATTTGATTTAAGCTAAACTAGGTTTAGACGAAGTTAAGCTGTTCCTACAATATTGTGCTAGTCTTAAATCACTGCACATCCTTTCACCTTCTCCAGCCGAGAAACAAATGGCCTCATTAGTAAGTGAGACTGTAGGACGAGATGTGCGTTAGCTCTAAGCTGGCATGAGTAGGCTCTGAACATAACTAATGGGTTAGCTTAAGCTGAGTGTCATCAGCACAGCATGATTACAGCACAAACATACTGAGAACAAGGCCTCCATGTCTCCTTATTTTAAATCATCCACATACTCACCTCCAACCACTTGCAGATCATTGCTGAAAGGCATTATCGTCAAGCAGCAGCACCTCTTACCTTTCTTCCCCTGGGGCATTGCTCCACTATCACGTGTTACAGCCATAAGCCACTCCATCCAGCACAAACAGGGATGCTGAAACATGTCTGCTTTAATGGATTCAGCCTCTCCCAGCACAGGCACCAGATAAACGCCCCTTAGTGATCTTGGCACCAAAGCTATGAGATTATCTTCTTAACTGTTGCATGACTGCATGCCCCGATGATAGCCACCACCCCAGAGGGAGGCCTGCCTACAGTGAAGGGCTGCATAGCTGTGTTGCTTCTGGAGAAATTGGAAACTACATAAAATGAGTGTCTATAGAACAGTTTGCTGACTTCTGTTGACTTGACTTGAGTACCAGAGATCAGGCCTGGCTCTGCCACCAGCTCTCCATATGGCCCTAATGCCCTCCTGTGTCTGGACTACTCTTCTGCCTTTTTTTTCTCTCCTGTACATGGAGGTCACAGGTGTTTTGGGCCAGGAACCAACTCTTCATCCTGGATGTTTTCAAGCTGCAACTGGATGAAGCCCTGAGCAGCCTGGTCTGACCTCAGAGCTGACTGTGCTGTGAGCAGGAGGTTGGACCAGAGGCCTCCTGAGCTCCCTTCCAGCCAGAGCTATCCTGTGGTGCCGTGATTCACAGCAAATAGCACATGGACTCAGTGTGAGGTTGGGAGAAAAGGGGTGGAGAAAGGCTTCAAAGAGCAAATATTTTTGGTTGTAAGATCATCCTTACTACAAAAAAAAATACATGCATTCTTAAATACATGGAATTCATCAAATTAAATGGGAAAGTCCGAGGACATTCAACAAGGTATTTCTCTCATGGAGTGCTTTGGGGAGCAATAGTAAACGAACAACAAATTCTGTGTCCTGGGAGTTCAGGCCAAAACTTTCAATCTTGTCTGTTGGAGTTTAAACTTGACTGTACAAAGACAGAAAAAATGAAACTACAGCTGCTTCAGCTAAGTGCAGAACAGGCCATGAAATTTTAAGTTAGACCAATATAGATGAAACCATCATGAAGGTCAGAGGTTACCTCCTGTATACGGTCTCCTCCTTAACACAATGAATTAGTTTCCTCTGAAGACTCAGAAGTATAGTATCAGTAGCCACAGCAACACTGAAATATAAGTATCATCTTTAGCTTCGTGATGTAGACCACACAAAATAAGAGAACACATTTTCTGAAAGTTTTCATCACAACCTACTTTAATTTTTCATGGGTTTATTTTAATAACAAAACATGTATCTGGGCTTTTTTTAATAATTCTTAAAATTTTCAGTGAGAGATTATTAGTTTGCATTGCTCACAGTGAGAAAGTCAGTGGAGCCTGAGCTCTTCTGCTTCCCACTGCAGACTCCTCAGCACCAAGGAGATAACTTTGGTCCCCTGCCCTCATCTTTTCTGGACCCAATGCAGAGTTTGAAACCCCTGTTTCAACCTGTGGAAGAGGACCAAATGGTATTTCTGAGCACTGTACCACCAGCCAGCCCAACGGGTCCCAAATACCCAAATCAGTGGCATTCTGCCACTCCTCCTGCAGCTGGAGGACAGCCTGTGTCCATGCATGAGCAATTGTTGTGCAGGCCCTGAGGCATCAAGACATGGGCAATCAGACCTCAGCACCAGGGACCTCTGCACCATGTCCCCAAAGCGCCTGGGGCACGACTAGCCCTGCCCAGCACAGCATCAACCTGAGAGGAGCCCCTGCAGCAGAATGCCCATCACAGCAAGCTCTAAACCCCATGTACACCAACATATTGGACACTGTCTCCGGGAGATCAAGGTGGGCCTTGGGAGACATCAGGGCCCAGAGACCCTTCATGCAAAGGGGTGGAGGCCACCAGAGAAGGCTGCCGCACAGAAAGGCAGAGATGCAGAGGTGATGGTACTCTACAGCTCCAGGGGCTCTCCTGCAGGGCACTTCCCTGTCCTGAGATATGGGACATATCAATGCATGCTTGCTATTGTGATCCCCAGACAGGTCAAACTTTAGAATTAGCATATCTACCTTCAGGAGCCTAAACAGAAGCAAAATAATTTATCAGTAGTCCTGGCTAACTGGGGAGGTCCCAGTTGACTGGAGGTTAGCAAAAGTGTTGCCCATCTACAAGAAGAGCCAGAAGGAGGGTCCAGGGAACTACAGGCCTGTCAGCCTGACCTCACTGCCAGGGAAGGTTATGGAGCAGCTCATCCTGAGTGCCATCACATGGCACATACAGGGCAACCAGGTGATCAGGCCCAGTCAGCATGGGTTTATGAAAGGCAGGTTCTGCATGACTAACCTGATCTCATTCTATGACAAGGTGACTCGCTTAGTGGATGAGAGAAAAGCTGTGGATGTTGTCTACCTGGACTTTAGTAAAGCCTTTGTCACCACCTCCCACAGCATTTTCCTGGAGAAACTGGCTGCTCATGGCTTGGACAGGCATATTCTTCACTGGGTAAAAAACTGACTGGATGGCCAGCCCCAGAGAGTTGTGGTGAATGGAGTTAAATCCAGTTGGTGGCCAGTCACAAGTGGTGTTCCCCAGGGCTCAGTGTTGGGGCCAGTTCTGTTTAATATCTTTGTCAATGATCTGGATGATAGGACTTAGTGCACCCTCAGTAAGCTTGCAGATGACACCAAGTTGGGCGGGAGTGTTGATCTGCTTGAGGGTAGGAAGGCTCCACAGAGGGATCTGGACAGGCTGGATCGATTGGCCAAGGACAATTGTATGAGTTTCAAGAAGGCCAAGTGTTGGGTCCTGCACTTGGGTCACAACAACCCCGTGCAATGCCACAGGCTTGGGGAAGAGTGGCTGGAAAGCTGCCCGGCAGAGAAGGACCTGGGGGTGTTGGCTGACAGCCAGCANTGAAGGGTCTGGAGAACAAGTCCTATGAGGAGAAGTTGAGGGATCTGGGGTTGTTTAGCCTGGAGAAGAGGAGGCTGAGGGGAGACCTTATCACTCTCTACAACTACCTGAAAGGAGATTATAGTGAGGTGGGTGTTGGTCTCTTCTTCCAAGTACAAGTGATAGGACAAGAGGAAATGGCTTCAAGTTGTGCCAGGGGAGGTTTATATCGGATATTGGGAAAAATTTCTTCACTGAAGGAGTTGTCAAGTATTGGAAGAGGCTGCCCAGGGAAGTGGTTGAGTCATCATCCCTGGAGGTCTTTAAAAGACATGTACACGTGGCAATTAGGGATATGGTTTAGTGGTGGAGTGGGCAGTGTTAGGTTTATGGTTGGACTTGATGATTTTAATGTCTTTTCTAACTGACGTGTTTGTATGATTCTATGATTCTATGAAAATAGTCTCTTTTTTCAAAATAAAAGCCTCTTTAATCAGTCAATTAGCCAAGTATACTGGGGAAAAAAAAATAATGAAGTTTTTTAGATGGCAGAGAAGATACACTAGTCTTCACAGTGCAGAATCACTTTCACTGAAAGACTTTACCAGACTGAAGAGAAGGAAACTAGCCTGGAAAAGAAGAAACTGAATTAAATCCTATGAGGTCCTGATGTGCTACTGCTTTTATGCAACTAAGAGACATTTGTTTCATTTGTCACATATCACTCAAGAAGAAAATGCTATTAAATGAAAGTACAGCTATGATCTTCCCCAAAATACTTATTTAATACTTCACCACCTCCAGCAAGAGATTTAACAATTCCCACAGAGGATTCAGAAGTCTTTGCAATACCTCCATATCCATGGCTCCATTTTTCTCCATCTTTTAATGAGTTATAAATCCATGAGCAAATGTGTTCCTTGATCCTTGGCAACTTACTATCTTTGAGTCTTTAGTGATGGAACTTCCTGAAAGCCTCCTGGAAATCCAAATACATGAACCAGATTTCCTTAGCTTCTGTGCTTACTGGCTTTTAGCTACAAACTCTACAAAGATCCTCTGGTCCTTCCCAAGTCCATGTTTCTTCGTGTATCTGCTGATCCTCCTCATTACTGTAGTTTCCTTCAGTTTGCTAAGGGTAGCCCATGGATCTCTGACTCCATCTGGAAAATCCAGGTGGAAAATTAGAGCGACATTTGTCACCTTCTGGGCAGCTTTAATCAATGGGGTATTCATAGCAACTTACTATTTAGCAACTTCAAAATGCCCTTTAAATTCTTTCACAAACGCTGAGTTGTTTCCACTGATTTAAGCACCATGTTGTAAAACTTTCTCTACTAATCTAGGAGCAGATGAAGCCCTGAGCAGCCTGGTCTGACCTCAGGCCTGACCCTGATCTAAGCTGGAGGTTGGACCAGAGACCTCCTGAGGTCCTTCCCAGCTTGAGCCATCCCGTGATCCTGTGTGGTCTGGTTTAAGAGTGATCCGCCAACATTGATGCCCTTAAAGAAACACCCAGATCCTCCACTAAAACAAACAATGCAGATAATTCATGCTCTCTTCTGTTACAGACCCATACTCTTTCAGAACTTCTTCAGCAGTTTGAGTGTTTATAGACTCTCTGGTAGTTTACTTGCTTCATGTGTGTTTAAGAAAGGATATCTTCATTTTTATGCCTTAAGCTCTGTGTTTCTTTTTGGCCTGCCTTACCATAATTTTATATTTTGCTTCCCAGAGTTAATGTCTATTTCTACTTTTATTTTTCACTAAGTTCGATTTTTTAAGGATGTCTTTACGCTGCTCTTGAACCACAATAGTTTGATGGTGCCTTTTTTTGTTGGTCTTCCTACAGATGATGTTGAGAGGGATCATGCATTTTCTCAAGCCTTTGATATTTTGATATTTTCAGACAATTATTATGTCACCTGTGAACACTTCACTTTTTTGCCTTTTTCTTTACAAGTATAATCGTATTTATATATTTGGGTTTGGGGCGGGGTTTTTTGTTTGTTTTTTAAATTGAACATTGTGGCTTTGACAACAATATTTTAAAACCAGGCCTGTGCACAGCTCCAGATTCAGTGAAGAGCTGGTGCTCTACCTGTCTTTTCCCTGAGTAGCTCCTCTGTGACGCAGTCTACACATGTATTCCCAGCATCATGTTGCAATCACACTGCAGGTACTTAATTTATATAAAGCAACTCATGTATCTCATTCTTACTTGGTTTTCTGCATTTGTCGTGTCTCTAATTTCTATTAGTAGGTTACAGTATTATCTCCATCCATCCTGGTCTGAAGTATGGTCTTAACACTGTGGTTTTGCTATTTTGGTCTGGAGTTTTTATCCATGGTGACTTTGTGTTTTGAATCACACACTTAACTTATTCATCTGATTCGACTGCATGTCTTCTTTAACATATAGCACCACTGTTAGACCTGGGCAGCCACTCTTTTTTTTGGTAATATTTTTTTCCTAGGTGTTACAATATCCCAAAGATTATCTTTTTTTCCTTTCCAATTCTGAGGTGTCCCCTATGTCAACTTCCAAATTTAACAGCAAATATACCTGTTCCCTCATTTCAGCTTTTACACTTCTAGCATTTCAATGGAAGTGCAAACCCCTTGATAGAATAACTTGTGTGTGTGTGCATGTATGTGTCCATGCACCTTGTTTAAGTAGGACTTTTTTCTTCAGACTGATCTTCACTTTCTCTCCTGGGTTATCAGTCTCTATACTACCACTCAGCTGAAGATGTAGAGTTTTTCATGCATTCACCGAGGAAAACATGCCTTTCCAGATGCTATACCTCTTCGCTTTCTTGTAGATCTTTATTATTCTCCCGTACAACTTTTTCAATTTTGAATGTCACTTTCCATTTCTAACATTTCTAAACGTAGGACCACATTTCCTAAACAGGATACCTCTCTTTCAAGAGTTTCCAGTGAGTGTGAACTCTATATCATTTCTTTTTCCCATTTCCTAAATCACAACCTGAGACTGATTTTTGGTCTTTCTGTACCATCACATGGCACTGGGAGCATTTCAGCTAGGATGGCCATGGGGTCCTGGTGCTTACCCTTCCACCTGCCAGTTTCTGTTTCACCTCCGATGCTTCATAACTGGGCTCATGATGCTTGCTGGGTGCAGTGGTGGCAGATTGCCCAGGCCTCTAGGGAGACTTTGGGGATGTACTGGGAAAAGGCAGACCATCATACAGGTACTCCCTACAAGACTTTGTAGAGATCTACTAGATCTCCCAGTGTTGTGCCCAGCAGGCATCACAAACCCAGTTATCTACATGCTTGACAGACGAAGTATCTTCCACTTTAGCTTGCCTCTTCCCATCCATGGGAAGAAATTCCCCTTGGCACTCTCCCGTGGGTACAGAGAGCAGACTGGGTAGAAAGGATCTAACTACAACATAATTTCCCCTTCTGACAGCTTGCTGCGTTTCTGCCACTAAACTGTTTTCTTCTGCAGCAGCCTGGGTCTGCTGGCCTAGAAGTGAGATTTTTTTTTATTATTTGTCTCAAAGTCTTGATGATAAACCTTTTTCTTTATTCCCCGATTTAGTTTTTCATTGAAATAGTTTTATTTTTTTTTTCCCCTTAGCCTCACTAGAGAGCAGTTTGTACTGAACTGACCCCTTTTTTTGCAAAATGGAAGACTTCTCACCTCTGATAAACTAGGATCCTCCATGGGGATTTAAATCCACAGTACAAAGAAAGTCAAGCTATATCAATTATGTGTTATCTTACAGAAGACTGTTCACGTACCTGAACAAAGAGAATATGACAAAGCTCTAGAAGTGTTTATCAGATTTGAGAGACTGTATAACAGCGAGAGGTGGTGAACAGTGGGTAGCATTTATATGTGTCCTATGAACCATAAGCCTCTTCAGACTAGGGTTTAGCACTGGAAAGTTATCCCAAAATAGCATCTGCTTTTCTTCAGAAGCAAGGAAGGGGCTTTCTTCAAACAGACAGCTATAGACCCTGTTATTTCACCAAAGAAATGACAGGGAGAGAAGGGAAGAAGCACAATTATTTCAAGTGTGGTAGGTTGACCCTGGCTGGATGGCAGGTGCCCACCAAAGCCACCTTATCACTCCCCCACCTCAGCTGGACAGGGGAGAGAAAATATAATGAAAAGCTCATGGCTCAAGATAAGAACAGGGAGATCACTCAGAAATTACTGTCATGGGCAAAACAGACTCAACTTGGGGAAATTAATTTAATTTACTACCAATCAAATCAGAGTAGGTTAATGAGAAAATAAAACCTAAATCTTAAAACACCTTTCCCCCACCCCTCCCTTCTTGCCAGGCTTATCTTCACTCCCAATTTCTCTACCTCCTCCCCTCCAGCAGCGCAGGGGAATGGGGTATGGGGGTTGTGGTCAGTTCATCACACATTGTCTCTGCCACTCCTTCCTCCTCAGTAGGAGGACTCCTCACACTCTTCCCCTGCTCCAGTGTGGAGTCCCTCCCACGGGGTCAGTCCTCCACAAATTTCTCCAACAAGTCCTTCCCACAGGCTACAGTTCTTCACAAACTGCTCCAGTGTGGGTCCCTGCCACAGGGTGCAGTTCTTCTAGAACAGACTGCTCCAGCATGGGTCCCCCACAGGGTCACAAGTCCTGCCAGAAGCCTGCTCCAGCATGGGCTTCCCATGGGGTCACAGCCTCCTTCAGGCATCCACCTGCTCCAGCGTGGGGTCCTCCACAGGTTGCATGTGGATATCTGCTCCACCGTGGACCTCCATGGGCTGGAGGGGGACAGCCTGCCTCACCATGGTCTTCACCACAGGCTGCAGGGGAATCTCTGCTCCAGTGCCTGGAGCATCTCCTCCCCCTCCTTCTTCACTGACCCTGCTGTCTGCAGGGCTGTTTCTCTCACATATTCTCACTGTCTCCAGCTGCAATTGCATCAGGGATTTTTGTTCCCCCTTCTTAAATCTGTTATCCCAGAGGTGCTACCACCGTTGCTGATGGGCTTCGCCTTGGCCAGCGGCAAGTCTGTCTTGGAGCCAGCTGGCATTGGCTCTATCAGACATAGGGGAAGCTTCCAGCAGCTTGTCACAGAAGCCACCCCTGTAGCCCCCCCACTACCAAAACCTTGCCACGCTAACCCAATACAGTAAGGCATTGTGAAAATGAGTAGAAAAAACATATCACAGAATCACAGAATGGTAGGGGTTGGAAGGGACCTCTGGAGATCATCTCGTCCAACCCTCCTGCATGAGCTGGCACACCTAGAACAGGGGGCACAGGACCGCATCCAGGCAGGTTTTGAATGTCTCCAGGGAAGGAGACTCCACAACCATTCTGGGCAGCCTGTTCCACTGCTCTGTCACCCTCACAGGAAAGAAGTTTTTTTCTCATGTTTAGGTGGAACCTCCTGTGTTCCAGCTTGTGCCCGTTGCCCCTTGTCCTGTCATCGGGCACCACTGAAAAGAGTCCAGTCCCGTATCTTGGACCTAATAGGCAGACAGACCCATTATCTTTTCAAGATGCTGCCAGGATGTGTGCCCATGATTGAAGCCTGCAATAACAAAAAAGATGCAGGAGTGTCTCTGGTGGGTGCCTGCTGAACAGTTACTTGTCAGCTCCCGGGCAATGCCAGGGCTCATGCTCGCATGCCAGTGCAGGACATCAGGCTCAGTGAGAGGCTTTGCATCAACTCCAGCAGCTAGAGCCTGCCTTCTCATCAGCTTATACAAAAAGTGTGCCTATAAGCAACTGTCTTCTCCACAGTATTGGCTCCTTTGTGATTTAAAAAAAAAAAATAAAAAGATTCCATTATTACAAATAGAAAATTCCTGAAAATTATGTGGGAACAGCAATTACACTCTCCCTTACTGTGGTCCAAAGCAGGGAGGAATGTTTTTTCATTTTTTCTAGAATTCCTGCCTTCCATTTTGGGGTGATGTTGAAGGACTGGACTGGTTTCATCAAGGTTTCCTACACTGTCAAACTTACTAATAATCCATGAAGTGTAGGGGACTGAAACCTGTCACAAAGTATGCTGTAATGGTACATTTTTTAAAGATGTTGACTATATTCTTTCTATCAGCACTTGAGAATAGGCACCTTTCTTTTAACTGCTTAGCAGCTGTCAGTTTAATGCTTAAAACACAATTTAATTCAGTGAGTCAATGAATCAATTCCTGCACATGTGCTTCCAAGGGATGCGCTCATTGCAATGTCTGGCAAACCATTCGTGACCTCTTTGTTCACATCATAATGAAAATTCCACAACTAAGCTGAAACTGTAGGTCAACTTTAGTGATGCTCTCTGAGTAACAGCATACAAATCCACTAAGTCATCTCTTAATCTCTTAATGTTCTTCTACTGAATCTCAGTTGTGCATACTCTGATCTCAGTGTGAAGCATTTTGGATTAGTGTCCACATTTTAAAGAGCAGTCACTGATTCTGGTGACCTCAGTATCTGAGGGCCAACTTGAGAAACTGGATCTGAAACTGGGTACAGGACCTGATCTGCAGATGGCACAAAGCCTCCTGATCCAAAAAAAACAGAAAAAAATATTCTTGATTTTCCTGATGATCTGATTTCCTGCTGATTGATTTCCTGATTCCTGAGACTAATCCAAGAGTAGCTATTTCTGACTGACTGTTTCTGCACTGTTACTTTTATTCCAGGATGGATTACAGGGCAGTGGGAAAAAGCAGAAAAGCTCAAGAAGAGAGAGTGTCATGCTTTTGCCTACCAGCCCATAAAGTCTTTCACAATCTCCCAAATCTCATCAACCCTTTCAAGCTCTGTTCACTCAGGAGACAGCAGGGTCCCTTCATACCTGAGGGCAAGAACATTGCCACATCTGCACTCCCCATCAAGCTGTTCTGCACCAAAAAGGCCACCAGCCATCATCTCAGGTATGCAAGGGAATGGCATGTAATGGGAATGTTGCTGCTTTCAGTCTCAGAGGGAATAGTGGCCAGCTACAGGCTTTGAAGCGGGCAGTAAGCTGGCCAAGTCCTGAGCTGTCTGAGGTTCACCTGTAATCAAAGGAGAAAAAAGTCCTCCCACCAAAAACTGAGCTTGGCATCCAAACGTGAGGTTCCCATCAGCTACTAGCAGCAACAGGGAAAAAGAAAAGAAGCGGTGTCTGATGGAGCTCTCAGAGTTACACATCAAAATAAGAAGAAAGCTAAAAAATAGGCCATATGCCTTTCCAATTATAGGTCTTTCTGCTAAGAGATACTCTTCAGAGTCATGGGTGGTGGATTTCTTCTTCCTCGCATTGAAGAAAAACTTAAGCCCTGGATATTAGATTGAATCATAAGCAGCCTTAATCAACTTAATATCACAACTATATTCTCTGAACTTGATAATGCAGTTTGTGAAGATGAGCCACCTGTTTCTTCAGCTTTGAGATAATCAGATTCTTAATATGGCATTTGGAAAATTGGAATACTATTGTTGTTTATCAGAAGTGCAAAATTATGTCACTACAACTGGGATGTGAAGGGGAAATAGGCAGAAGATATCGGAAACACACCTATCAAAAGGGAGAGCGTTCCCTGCCATAGGTAGAATTTTAGATATTCATTGGAAAGGAGTGAGAAATAATTCTGCAATACAAGTCTTCTTGGCACCAGATAAAAGGGACAAATACAAAAACAAACCTTGAAAGCCCAAAAATGTATATTTAAATTCTTACTGGTGTTGCTTGCCAGAGCCAAATTTAATATTCAAGGTCAAAACAACATTTGTACAGAAAACCTCTAGCTAAACCAAGATTGCTCGTTAATCTGATTGATAGAAAAAATAGCATGGGAAGGAAGAAGCATGCCTTTTTCTTCCTAAACATAAGATGAGTATAATTAGCGGTCAATGTTTCTGGAGTTTTAATTCAACTCAATGAAAGGAATTGATTTTTAGATGTTGGGAGTTTGCACATTTGTCAAATCCAGCAATTTTGTTCAAGTTGTCACGGTGCGTACTTAAGAAATAAGATGTCCCAAATGATTTGTCATCTTTGAAAGGTATTGGCCAAGATTTGCATTTTAGTATTTGATCATTCCAAAGATTCAAAAAATGCTTTGTAACCATAATGAAATGTTGGTAACAGCTGGTAACCATTGTCCATTTCTTAGTACTTCTGTTATGTTTTCTTATTTAAACCAATGACCCTGGATTTGTAAAGGGAACCAAAAGTGGAAAACGAAGATCCTTGGTGCCATCAAAAAGAAACTGGAGGCTCATATGACTAAAAAGTGTTCTTTTAGGAGATTCAAACCTAATTCTAAAATCTCTAAAATCGGAGGTGATGATCAAAATACAATCTATTACATATGATTCATTAGACTGGAAAACAGGTGTTAAAATAACACTTCGAAAAAGTTAATACCAGATAGAAGAAAAAATTGTAAGCTTTCTCCATTTGGCAATCTGTTTTCACCATTAAACAGTCTCCAGAAATGCCAAAGTCCAAACTAGCCTCTCCACTAATACTTTCAAAACTAAGATAATTTTATTTAAAACCTGGAATACAAGATGTTGATACAAGTAATGGAGTACCATTAAGGCAACTGCAGGAAGAGTGGCAGTGATTGATAATGATATGTGCAGTGGTACTTGTCAGTCTTGATTTCTGCTCCAGATGAAATGAGTAAGATAATAGGCTGAGTACTCTGCTAAACTATGCAGAAATTAGTAACCAGACCAGCATTAGTTATGCAGTGCACAGATAGAAAGGCATGTAATTTTAAATGGTCTCTCCAGGTCTTTCAATTCATTAACACAATTTTAAATGTCAGGCTTATTACTGAAGCCTCAATTTATCTGACAATAGGCCTTCGCTTAAAATCACAGCAGATGCAGCAATTTTCTAAGCACTGAGCAAAAGGCTCCAGAGCTGTTGCAAATGTTCCTACAGATTTAGGACTTTGGAGGTATTCATGTCACATAACTTCAGCTGTCTAAAAGTTAGGTATCCAGCCTCAGTTAATCATTAAGTTCCCTCTCTAGCCAATGGGGGAGGTGAATCACCCTTTGAAATGCTTTCCTCTGCCTCTCTAGCCATTGATAGAGGCTATTGCATAAGCTTAACCTTGACTTTACTCCTAGATGACTGAAGTTAGGTGAAGTGAAGTCTGCCTGCCATGACTTCGATGCTCTACAGGCACAGATCCCAGAGAGGGGGTCCTGAGGTACGGAGAAAATGTCCTGGGTGACATTGCTCCCTGGTGACATTGATTTATCCAGCATGTTTGCAATATATGAGGGGCGTCTGCCACTAATCAGTCAGCAGTTTTGGGTACCTTATCTCCTATATTTGGCACTTCACATAATACCATGTTGCCAACGCTGACTTTTCAGGTGTAACAAGCACATGTGCAAAAAACAGATGGAATTAACTGAGTAATGGAAATACTGGATTTAGAAATAACTCTTTGTTAGAAGCAGCCAAGTTTCAGAGTTAATATAGAGGGAAATCAACCTAGCGAGAGAGATGAGAAGTATAATCAGTGAAGTTGTGTTGATCAAAACAGTCCTTTAATAACTTCTACTTTTTAAACACTGTCACAAACAAATCAATGGATGTCAGTCAATTTATCATTCTCTGTGGTTAGATTACTTCCTGGGAAATGACTGCAATATCTTAGCATGATTACACAGTATTAAATAATTATTCAATGTGAAGTAATGCTCTTCACCAGCACTGCCAATAACCCTGAATGTTGTTTTGCCTAAGTAAAGAATAAAAGTTCTGGTCTATAATTTTATTATTTTTGTCTCCTTTGTTCAAATGTAAGGATGTACTCTGCAGTCAGGACAGGGTTCATTTAGTGAAAGTGCCTTCTGGGTTTACCAGCTGATGCCCCTGTCTCAAGGCATGATTAGCTAAGGAGATAAGGGTAGTTGACCCAGAGTAGCAAGCAGTTGCAGAGTATCCATTTAGGCCTGTACTTAGAGATGTCTCCATGTGAGTTAGACTCCTAAGGCCCACTGTGGTAAGTGGAGATATAGGATTCCATTCAGATAAGTGTTGAGTGCCATCTGACATGTCTGGTCCCCAGCTGCTGCTACAGAGGGCATTAATCTCCTGTAGGTCCTTGTGCCACATGCACCAGCCCACATGGATGTCTTGATACTCAAGGACATCTCTATCAGCACTAGGCACCTATGTGCAGACAACTCAATTGTATCCTGAGGAAGCACAGCCAGCAGACCCCAGAGAATAATTCAGTTCACCCTGACATATTTACCTACTGCTTGATTCAGTTTTCCATACATGAGGATTTAGTGCTGTTTGGGATGCCATGGAACACTCAAGACTTCCACACAGGACTGGCAGACAGCCCCATGACCTACAGGGGACCATGGCCTGCTGGAAGCCAAGCAGCTTAAATGTCACTATGTGCAGGCACCCAACCAGGCATGCAGGTCTCTAGTGCCTGGCCACTGAGCAGCTCCCTCCACCCCAGGGATGTCTCAGCTGGAATGCCATTGCTCCTGATGGAATCCTTGGCACTAAGAGCTCTCAGACCCCTACATTCAAGTTTTGTAATCTCAAACTGAGTCCTGCCCTGAATGCTGGACAATTATGTCTTTTCTATCTTGCTGAAAAAGCTGGAGTGGCCTCTGTGGAGTTTTATTTCTAAGGGCTTAGCAACAATCACGGGTCCAGAAGGCCTGGAGAGAAACTATTTTCCACTCTTTCACAGGTGCAGCGAACACCACAAGAAGTTGATAGTGCCTGCAGCTCTCACCCAGGGAACTCTGAGGTAAACTTTCCCTGGTGTCACCTCTCCTCCCTTGACCTGCTCTCCTTTCCCACAGCACATTAATCAGATCAGCCCTCACTACCCCATTTCAGTCTCACTTGAAAGGCATCTGCCTCTTACTCCACGTGCCGCAAAATCAGGGTGCAGAGGAAGAACAGTGAAATATAAGGAGCTAAGGGACAGCATGTAGAGTATAAATGAAAGGAGCTATATGAGAGGTTGATGACTCTGCTAAATTCATTCCTGCTGTAATCCCACTACAAGTAATAAACTGCAGAGACAAACTCACCCCAACACCCAGGGGCTCTCATAAATTGTCTCCTATGGGCCCAATCCAAAGAGTATGGAAATCATTGCATCTCCTTCCCGTGACTTCAGTGATCTTGAAGTGACCTTGGCATCATTTCTTCTGCTTCCCGTATTTTCTTCTCCATTTTCCCTCTGCTGCCAATTTTTACTGCCTTAAATATACTGTGAATTATGGCAACCAGCTATAGAAATCTGATTCTTTCAGGAGTCTCTATTATGTTCTGCCAGATAATCCAGCTGCGCAAATCATCCTGAAAACAGGAATTTAGCCCTGATGAAATTAAGCTGAGAGAAAACAGAAAGAAACTACCATTTGAAATGTAGATCTGCTACTGAATTTTAAAAATATGTGTCCATGATCTCATTTAATCTGTTCCACCTGTGACACTCTCTTATAAATAATACCATTTTTTCTGGGTTTGCATGTCTTCATAAATCTACTGCAAGTGGACAGTGTCAAATTTGAGCTACAAATGCTAAAATTCTTTATTCATCTATTGAACCAGCCCCAAGTACCACTTTCTCTTCTTATTTCAAACTTAGGGTGGCTAGGCCAGGCTTATACCTGAGTAAAAGGCTAAGTCACTTCCCATGTCCCTCCTACCATGGGGGACATGCCAGTGATGTATCTAGCCACAATGCATCCAGCTAATTTGTATTATCCAGACAACCAAAAGGCATGATAACAGCTTTGAATTAGTATAGCTGGGGACTTTGCTATGAATTAGCCAAATCAAGATGAAAAGTGTTGTCCTTCTTTCCCAAACTACTGCGTTGAAACACATTTCAACAAAGACAATTAAAACAGAAACAGAAACAA
>VZTV01066972.1:17704-40026 GCA_013400875.1 Anhinga rufa
CAACAAAATCAGACAAAACATTTCTGGTTTTCCTTAGCATAATGGATATACTTCCATAATTCCTAGTTAGCGACATACACAGAAAGAAAGATGAAGCACTGTCAGGAAAGAGTACATTTAGAGAGAAGCACAGGATGAAGAGAAGCCATACTCTTGCAAAAAGACACAAATCATCCCGTGAGTGAATAAACTGGAGGTGAGCGGGCAGGAAAGCTGTGGAAGATACCCACAACCTGCTCAGAGCACATGAGGCCTCAGCTGACCCCTGCCCATCCTCGTCATCCTTAAGACCATACTGGAGAAACATGTCTCAGGGATGGCATAGATGGAGTTCATTTTTTCTTGGGTAAAAGGACAACTGTAGGTGACCTGTAAGGAGCCATCCAGCACTGTTTTTTCCAGCTATAATTCTCAGCTATGTAGGAAATGGCACAGGAAAAGGGGCCAGTGTGTCCAATATCACACCTGGGTTCCCATCTAGGAGTTAGGAGTACAGCATGTCCCATGACATCCACAGCTTTGACACTGCTAGGAAAAACATCTGTTTAAAAGGATACTGATTCTGTTTCCATTTGAAACAAATAGCCATTGACTTCCTATGCTATTTCATATAACCTAACAAGTAATCGTTTAAGTGGCTTCCTCAATAAAGGTGTCAAAGTTTTCTTTGGCTGAAAGCTGTTAAACATTATGGTCGATTTACAATGAGTAAAGCTGTGAGTAGAAAGCAAGCTCTGTTGTACTGATTTCTAAGTACATAGCAAGGAGCATCTCCTATGACCAGGCTGAGAGTTTGCAGACTTGAGAACTAAGGCACCTGCAGAAATAACCTGCTGGATTTCCTATTCTGCTATACTCGGGTAAATAGCTAGCAATTTCACTGACTTCAACAGAGGTTGAAGTTAACCTAACTAACTCATGTTAGAACTTCATCTGTATTACACAGAAGTCCACTGGAGTAATTTCCTTGTTTTCAAAGGACCATAGGATCAGGCCTTTGTGCTCTTCCTGAGTCAGAATCAGGCCAGGGGAGTTAAACTCAGATTTTATACTTTGGATGTTGCACACAGTACATGTACTGCACACTGGGCATCTGGGACACAAATCTCATTCTCTTAAAGTGAACAACTGACCTTTTACTGCCTCCTGTAAAAAATATCGAATCATTTATTAAATTACCGTTATTAGGGCTGTCAGACAGACTGAGAATCTTTTATTTCACCTTTGCATTCTATTTCATTGCTGCCATGTGACACATGCCCTTGTGTACCAACTAATGAGGAAATGTTGCATGGTGTAGCAGCAATGAATCGTTGCCTTGTTTAAGGGACAGTGCTCAGTGGGGGGACCAGGATTTTCATAGAATCATAGAATGTCCTGAGGTGGAAGGGACCCACAAGGATCATTGAGTCATGACCTTCCTTTACTTTGAATCCTCAGCTTTACCCGATTGGCTTGGGGAGGCGGTAAACAGGGCAGTGAGTGTTTCTCTGCTTTATCTCAACAAAAATGTAAGTGGGCTTGCTGGAAGGCTTAACTGAATGTGTTGAAGACTTTTTATCCTCCAAGACACCCACTTATCTCAGTGCTCTCAAGATCCAGTAATTTTAGAAATTACTAGGTTTCTGATCCCAGTTCCACTATTAATGGGAATTTATCTGCACCCCAAAAGCTGTCAGCTTCAATCAGCAGTCTGGGACGAAGGGCAAACAGGCAGCACAAGGCAAGCATCATGGCTAGCCTGCTACCAGTACCCGAGATGGCTGGCTAAAGCTAGCCCACAAGTACAGCCGTCACTCCCAAGGTCGTTTGATAGACATGTTTTCAGACAGACCAAAACCATCACAGCCCCTCCAGAAGGACCCTGCCCCATACATCATTTTGTGGACTACAAATTTATATTATTTAGCCTTTGTGAGTAAACAGAGAACATCAACTACTAAATTGTCATTCTGCATCAACTCCTGAGCAGCCAGTGTTTTACAGATTGCCAGTCAGAAGGTGATACAATATTGTTCATTATGTTCAGTGGGAAATGACACTACATTTTTCACAGTGCTCGAATGTGACTTGTCCACAGCTCAAGTACATGGTGAACACTGCAATTGCCATTTCTCACTAATTATGTGGAAAAATCCACCATGGGAAAAAGAAACTCTTGCAATGGCTTCTTACTTAACAAGAAAAGGAAAAGGACATGAAAGCTAAGTGTACGTCTCAAGAAATAAATAGAATATTTTTTCCATCCATAAAAAAGCAGAATTACTACCAGCAAATTGTTTTTCACCCTCGAGGGTTTTGAAGAAAGAAAAGGAAAGGTTAGATTCAGGGCGAAGTGCAGGGTACTGAGTCAGTGCACAGAGCATGACAGATCGTGCCCAAGGCATTGCTGCTGAGGCAAAGCTACTGGCATTTAGTTGATTGAACAGGACAACAAACAAGGATGTGTTCAGGTGATTTGGTTCCTACAATGGAGTATGTGGGCGAAGGCTTTTGTGGGGTTGCATTCAGGACATTACACCAGAGACGTCAATAGTTCTGGTTCAGAAAGGGGGTTGAAAATAACATTAATTAAGGTTTTAGCTATGTTATTAACTTTGTGCCCATAATTTCAGGGACAAAATGTTCAGACTGAATTTATCCTTTCTTGCCTACTGTTTCTACGAATTAGATCTGGCTATCACCACAAGTAACAACCACAGGAGCATTCAGTGGTGTTAAATGCAAGTGTATTTCATCCCTGCCACTGAAACTTACCCACCAGGAGAGAAGATCAGCTAATGGAAAAGCTACGTTTCATAATGGGGAAAAAAAAAGATTTTTATTCAACTTTTAGTGCTTATCCATTATCCATTTCTTTTTCACAATCCTTTTAGCCAGAAAACCTAAAGACATAATAAATGATAGTCCAAATTTTTAAAATTTTATTTTATATACCAATTTTCGGCATCTTTAAGGGGCATGTTTTGTAGAATATGAGTGATGAGCACTGGTTTTATTCACTAATATAGTTAGTGGAAAAGAAACATCCTGACAGCATTGGCCTTGGTCACCAC
Source organism: Anhinga rufa (assembly GCA_013400875.1). Taxonomy (NCBI): domain Eukaryota; kingdom Metazoa; phylum Chordata; class Aves; order Suliformes; family Anhingidae; genus Anhinga; species Anhinga rufa. The sequence goes on from VZTV01066972.1 coordinate 20,761, forward strand.
TGTCCCCTTCAAGGCATAGCACTCTCCTAGACTCATTTGGAGTTTATCTGAATGGTCTTTCAGGTCTAGCTAGTAGGATGCGGTCTAAAGTGGACTCGGATTAAGCCCATGCAGGACATCAACTAACAGCAGGTCTAATCCTTGCACAGACAAGACAAAATGTCTGCAACAGGCTGACAGCAGTCATCAGCAAAGGCATAAGGAAAATATTTTTCTGTGCATCTTAATTACTCTCAGGAACAAAAAAAAATCCCAATCCCTGACCAATTTTAAAAGTAAGGTGAGCACCTGCCACAGGCAATCCCACTAGTGAGTCAGGAAGGAGGAGATATCACAAACACCTTGATGATCCTTAATGCCTCCTCAGATTTGCACAGAGCTACAGAACTGATCGTTGAGTCCCTCATCCTCAGCCCTGGTCCTCTGAGCCTGCTAAAATAGATTTTGCTACCTGTTTTTGCCTTTTCCTTCTGCTCTCTGAACTCGCCTAAAGGTCTGGGAGTGGGGTCTCCACCCTCGGTCAGATCTGAAGTCGCCAGTGTCAGCTGCCACGCTGTTATCCTGGCTCCTGCCCATTCCTGGCTCGAAGCCCAGGGCCAGCAGTCGGGTGAGGAGCTTGGCCTTTAGTGCAAATTACACCCCTTTCTAACTCTTGCCGTGGTGGAATAAAGTATAGAGACGTGGCCACGGAGTGGGGAGGGAGAGCCAGAAAATAAAATAAACTGGTATTTTAAAGAAAACAGCACCGATTTGGCAAGGGGGAAATCTGAGTCACAACTTTTCAACATCTGAATCTGGCAATTTTGTGAACATCTTTCCCATCTGGATCCCCACCCTGCCTTCCTTGAGCTGCTGCCTTTCAAAATAATCACTTAAAAAGGACTACTAGCAGCTAGTCCCTGCTGAGTACAACAGATAGGCAATCTGCTGTGCAGAGACCAAGGAAGGCCCACAGGCAGAGTCCACGTGATGTGCTGAGAGCTGGAGCTCAGGGTCGTTGACATCTTGCAGGACAGGAGAGAGAAGGGCTTGAGATCCTCTGTTCCTCTGGCCCGTACTTCACCATGAGCCAAGATGCTTCAGATATCTGATTAGCAGCATCTTGCTCTGGCTCCTGCAATTCTCTACTGGCACATTTGACCTTTAATTTGGAAAGGAAACAGTCAGCCTGGCCTTCTACCTTGGAAAGGATGCTGACACCTGCCACATATTTTTACTTGGAAGAGAAAGTAATTCCTGGTCTCTTTAATACAGTAGATAGCTGGGGTGGCCCATGGGACAAGCTAGATGGATATTTTGGGAACAGTGATTCTTAACTGAAAGCTCAGCTTGGAAGGGCTTTCCATGTTTGTGAGTCTGCAGTTAGTTTGGTATTTATTTAGCTGCTAGTGTGTGAGCGTTCCTCTGACACTAAGCAAGCTCCAGCACATTCAGGGCTTTAAATATTCCTCTCTCAGACCATGGTATTGCCTTTGACCTTGAATGAGCTGGAGTACGCCTGGCTACAGCAATGGCCCTTAAGGTCTTCACAAGTCCAGGATGTCCTCCAGCAGAGGACATCTTCCATCACACACCACACCAGGACAAGTAGGGGCCTGAGAAGCTCAGGCCAGGGTCGCAAAGGACTTTGAGGGGACATTGTCCATGAACCAGACACTGTACTGGGAGGGGAGACAATACAGAGCAGAGCACAGTCATGAAGCAAACACATTTTCATTTGGCACAATCATGTGTTGCTGGTTTTTAGGTGATTGAGACCTAATAAGTTATAATAATGAAGCCATAAGAACTCTGGTGTCTGGCACATCACAGTTAGATCTGTGTCTACATGATTGGGGCAACGTTTGGGCCAGCAGGGATGGAGCAGCGCATTGTATTCTTGCAGCCGGGCTATATGTTAGAAGTACTGCAGGAGAGACGAAAAGGACTCCTTGAAAGAGCTGCTTTTTGGATGGTAACACATTGCCTGTTTTTTAAGAGGGTCTTATAAAAGCTTTTCCTTATGTCAAACAGAGAAACAAAGAGGAACTACAGGTAGGAACAAGAGGAGGCTCACTCACTCTCAACAGCAATTAAAACATTCACATGCTTTGCAATATAGTAATACATGCCCTTGATGGCAGTTATTTTTCTCCTGTCATTTACTTTGGGGATGCTGGTTTATATGCATTTACTTCTCCATGCTTTTTGAGTGCCACCTATGCCGAGCATGCAAGAACATTAAAGTAAGAAAAGAAATGCCACAGATTCATTAAATATAGTGCTCCAGTTTGATCAATAGTGCTTAAGTAGTCCTGGTAGCCACATTTTCTGAGCATCTCACAACCTTTTCCAAATGTATTTATTCTCCTAGCACTTCTGTAGTATTTTTTAAACCCATATGACAGAGGAATAATTAAAATACAGATAGTGAGGCCCATTAGACTATTCATTACACCACATCTGTACAAGTAAATAAAACAAGCCAGGGACTCTTATCTGACTGGCACAGTACAGCTCACATCCATGTAGATACCCTCCATGCACTAAAACAGAATGGCCTCATCTGAACTGCCTGCAGGGAATACTCCCAGGCCTGTGCTAAACCAGGCTTTGTCCAACATAGCATCAGCTGGCCCAGGCCAAAACAATGCGGGAAGGGTGCTACGAACTCGGCACAAACAGAGGTAATGGCGGGACAGTCACTTTGAGCACCCTGAGCTGCTGTTTGGGAGCACCCACTTTGCAGCTAGGGTTGGGCACGGAGCCAGGCGCCTGCAGCTCTGCACAGTGATGCCACCAAAACTGACAGCAGTTGAGGATACTTTATCCAAAAGAAACACGCATTGGAGCTCCTGTGATCAACACCATCTGACAGGTTATAGAAAGTTTTCTGCAGTGAGTGTGGGTGCAGAATCAACAGAAACATGACCCTGGCTGGCTTGCAAATTACTGCAATAAGCTTGTGATAACTTTGGTTTAGTTTAATGCAAAACTCATTAGAAGTTGCATTTGAAGTGAACAGGGCTCTTCCCATAAGCACTAGTGTGTAACTTCTGTGATCAGTTATTTTTGGCTTAAATGTTCATACAAACGCTGAATGCTTTCTCTGAACAGAAAAACAGATCAGCATTTCATAAAGCCTGGCACAAAATCACAGAGCAGAGAGGAAAAATAACCCTCTATTAAAATCTTTCCTGGTGAAACTGCATTCATCAAATAGGGGGAAAAATCTGGCAAGATAAAAACATTTTTTCAAGATATCTGTTAAGTACTGCACTTCTTGAGAATCAAAGGCAAAAAATAGCACAAGCAACAGGTGCAGAACATCACACGGTATGGGTAATTAATGCCACCCTCCCTGATGTCATGGATGTCAGGGTCCAGTGGAAAAAAAATGACATTTGAAAACATACCTCATTTGGCTGTTACTCACTGAATAAAACAATCAGTTCACAGAAGAATATACAGAAAGTATTTAATTTTCTATTTTAATATATAACTATATATAAAAAACCTCCCCCAAGCATTAGCTGGAATTCTTAAAAATACATGAGTACACACAAGATATCTTTACTCCAGCACCAGCTGGAGATATTGTGGTTTACAATTATGGAATTAAAAAAAATCTCCCAGAAGGCTCAGTTTCCTATGCATCCCCTAAAACAGAGCGGTGAAGTATGAGCGCCATCGGGCCAAAAACGAACAGTGAGAAGCTGCACAACGAAGCTGCTTTCTCAGCTGAACTAGGCACCTCCAAAGTAAAGATTTTGTGACTGCATCTGCTCAATGTAAAATGCTTTTTCACATGCAATGATCAGAGGAGCTGCCAACAGCAGAGAACTAATTGTTTGAGATTTTATCAGCTTTCTAGCAATCATGGTATCCCAGTGTCAGAAAGCCAGACCTGTGGGACCACATGGAAAGAGGAGTCATGTACCCCATGTAACACCAATATGCTATTGCTCCCAGATTCATTTTAATATCTTCATAACTATTATCTATAAAGCACCAGTAATCACTTATAATTTTCCCCCTTTTATAAACATAAACATTCTGTCTTGGAAGTGATATACAACTAATATGTTCATATAAAACTTCATTTTCAGTGGCTACTTTATGAAGGGACCAAGCTGTGAACTGTATTCCAAAAGACCACAGAGAGCTTTATGGAGGTTCCCTTGAAATCTTCCTTGAAGGCTTCTGGAGAAAATTGGTGACATAAGAATAAGTTTGAATACAAATTTGACATTTGTCACATTCATTGGAACCCAAAATCAACACTGTCTCCCACAGCATCCTCATAGACAAGCTAAGGAAGTGTGGGTTGGATGAGTGGACAGTGAGGTGGATAGAGAACTGACTCAACAACAGAACTCAGAGACTCATCATCAATGGGGCAGAGTCTAGTTGGAGGTCTGTAACTAGTGGTGCTCCGCAGGGTTCTGTACTGGGTCCAGTCCTGTTCAATATATTCATCAGTGACCTGGATGAAGGGATGGAGTGTAGCCTCAGCAGGTTCACTGATGACACCAAGCTGGGAGGAGTGGCTGATACGCCAGAAGGCTGTGCTGCCATCCAGCGAGACCTGGACAGGCTGGAGAGCTGGGCCCAGGGGAACCTGATGAAATTCAACAAAAGCAAGTGCAAGGTCCTGCACCTGGGGAGGAACAACCCCAGGCACCAGTACAGGTTGGGGGCTGACCTGCTGGAAAGCGGCTCTGCTGAGAAGGCCCTGGGAGTGTTGGTGGACAGCAAGCTGACCCTGAGCCAGCACTGTGCCCTTGTGGCCAAGAAGGCCAACGGTATCCTGGGGTGCATTAAAAGGAGTGTGGTCAGCAGGTCAAGGGAGGTCATCCTGCCCCTCTACTCTGCCCTGGTGAGGCTGCATTTGGAGTACTGTGTCCAGTTCTGGGCCCCCCAGTTCAGGAAGGACAGGGAGCTGCTTGAGCAAGTCCAGCAGCGAGCTACCAAGATAATCAAGGGACTGGAGCATCTCTGTTATGAGGAAAGGCTGAGAGACCTGGGTTTGTCCAGCCTGGAGAAGAGAAGACTGAGGGGGGATCTCATCAATACCTATAAGTATCTGAAGGGTGGGTGTCAGGAGGATGGGGCTGGACTCTTCTCAGTGGTGCCCGATGACAGGACAAGGGGCAACGGGCACAAGTTGGAACACAGGAAGTTCTACTTAAATATGAGAAAAAACTTCTTTCCTATGAGGGTGCCAGACCAGTGGCACAGGCTGCCCAGAGAGGTTGTGGAGTCTCCTTCCCTGGAGACATTCAAAACCTGCCTGGATCCTGTGCCCCCTGCTCTAGGTGTGCCTGCTCATGAAGGGGGGTTGGACGAGATGATCTCCAGATGACCCTTCCAACCCCTACCATTCTGTGATTCTGTGAAATCACAATCCATTTCAAGACAAGCAAATTTGAAGTGAGACTCATCAAAAAACTGCATTCAGTGAGCAACCTGAAAGCTTTGTAGCTGAATGAAAAAGAAAGAACCTCACATATCTGTGTATTTGACCTTAAACAAAGCAATGCCTTTCTCACATCTGCTTTAGTGTAATATAGGTTTTTTTCTTTTTTATTTTTAAAAATGCAGTTCCCATAGTACTAATACTCATACTGCTAATGAGTGATTTTAGGGTAGCTGGAAAAATAGATACAAAAATACACCAGAATTAATGGTGATCCTGAAGAAGACCAATTTCCTCTCAGACTCCTGGAGCCCTAATAGATAGTTTAGGTATGCAGGAGTGGGCTGAGAAACATGCGTCAGCAGTCAGAGTGACACCGAGTGTCAGCAGCATGCAACAGAGCCCTGGGGAAACTCTCTGAATCACTACAGCTTCCTCGGGTTTCACAGCTCATGTGGGGTACCACACTGGCACATTGAAACTGACAGTGATACTTAAGCAATCTAGTTTTAAAACATCCCAGACACACCACTATTAGGTAGAGTGAAGTCATGGTCTTAATCCAGTTAGAGAGCTAAACTGAGTATCTTACAAATTTCTGCCCTATATGGATGAGAAGAAATTGACCTGAAGGCTGCATTTTTACTTGATGTTGTTTTAAACTTTAAGCCTTCTTCTGGACACATAACTCTCAGCCAAACAATAAATCACATTAATGAAGGAAACACTCATCTGCTCTCAAATAAAAAAAAGGGTTAATCCCAGGGTATGACATAATTTCAATCAAATTTAATTAATCCTCAAAATAAGGGCTGATATGGGGAGAGCTGTTGTGACATCTAAGGCAAGGACCTGACATTTTCCTAATATAGAAGATTGTCGCCTGTGTAAAAATAGCAGATTAATCATACTGATTAAGTGTGATGCAAATATACACGCAGTAATCCTAGCAGATGATCCTGAAAATGTATTAACAGAAAATGAGGAAAGAACAGCAGGTTTCGTTCAGGCTTGCTGCAAGTTCTGTTCAGATAACAGGATACAAACTTAACCTTATGCAGACTGTTACTGGAGTATCGTCCTCCTGCAACCGTAGCCTCCAGCAGCACATTTGGAAAAGTGTACAAAGAGGCTTGGTTCATGCAACGATATGCCTAGAGCCAGTCCTGGTACTTATTATGCTAATATTTTGCCAGGATGTTTATAAACTGTTATCAAGACAGCTAAGCCAAGCCTAAGCTGCAAGGTTCTAATCTCTTGTTAACAATGCCTCTTGCAGAAAGCAGCAAGACTAAATTCATGGCCTGACTGATAATGAAGCAACTTTCTCTTATGTTAAAGTCTCACTGCCTCATATTAAAAAGCAGCAAATACGAGAACAAGTGATTCTCTTTTGAGTAAGATCTAGAGAAGGCAAAGACAATAGCCTTGTGATTTTTTGGGGGACTCTCTTGGATCCCTCTAACATGATGTAAGACTGTCCCAGGAACACCCCACTCTGTCTCTGAAAGGTTACAGCTCGAAGAAGCCCCCTGGGGATTTGGCTTTTCTGTGGTAGGGAACCATTCCTCTGCTCAACAAACCAGCACAGCTTGGTTCATTGTCAACCAAAATCCCAGTGGAGAGAAACTACCCAAGGATAAAAAGCAAACATAACCCTCACGCAGAGCACCTGGGTGCCAGAACCCTGAACAAACCCAGTGCGCAGGACTGTTAGCAGGGCCAAAACCCACAAATGGACACGAGCTAAAATCAAAGCTGTTTAATGTTGCCATGAAGCAATTCTTGCCATTCCCAACAATAAGGATCCTACAGCATCACGTGGATCTGGGACACCAAGGAGGTCACGATTTCTCCCATCTGTCCCAGGAAGAAAGTAGCTCTGCACTCATGCCCTCAGCAAACACAAAGACAGATTTGCCTCCAGTGAGACAAATCCATTGAGGATTTTGCAATAGAGACCTGTCCCAAATCAGCAGGGATTTCATTAAAAGCAGAAACACAAGTGCTCTGGTACCAAGGCAGATACATAGCCCAGACTCTTCCCACCTCCCTGCATCCTGTTGGGTTAGTAATTGTACTAATGTTGTTTCATTACCAACCTGTATCTCTCCCTAGGATACAGTATAGATGTTTCTGGTATAGGGTGGAACCTCTACCACTAGCTGCTGAGCTCTTTCATGTACAATCAATAAGCAATTCTTTGAACACCATAACCCTTTGAAGCTTAGGGTACACTTGTTAGTCAGACCGTGTTGTGGCATACATTTAAGGTGTATTGCTCTTGGGGCTGTTGGCACACTGAGCAGCGTGGACTCTTAGCACTTCTCAGAATAGTACTCTTAACAAGTGTTCATTTTCGTTTGAACAGTTGCCGCAAGCAGTGAGGCAGACAAGTGTTCCCCATGCTGTCAGTGTTTATGTATAAATGTAAATCTTTCTTACCTTTCATCTGTGAAAGCTGAAACATCACCAAATGTCCTTGTTTATTGAAAATCCACATGCTGCTGCTGACAGAGAGGCAGCTTTCCATCCGGCACTATGTACTAAATTCCAGACCTGCACTAAACTAATTTTGGATTGTACTAAAAAATTGCAGCATTATTTTTACTTGAACCAGGGTGGCAATCACAATATATTGTAGCTAATGTGTTGTACAGACAGTGAAAAGTAGGAAAACTTTTGGGGACTTCAAGACATTTAAAAGATTAATCATCTCTTTTTTAGGGTAGGTCTAGCATTGGGTAAGTATATTTGGGTTAGGAAAGCATTCCTGAGCTGTCTTTTCACCTCTGCCTGAGATGCCACCCTTTCATAATGTGTTTTGCATAAGTAATTTTGGCAAATTGCATACACAGCAACCAAGTGAGTGAATTTTGCAATAGGACATATTAAAACATCAAATTGGAAGTCATTATGCCTCTTTAATGTGTTAATCTTTTCACACTGTCACTTTTAAATAGATGGTGAGATTTCACCCCACAACAGCGTGTCTAAACAATAACAACTCTTCTGCTAACATAGAATCAGCCCTACTTAATCTCATTCTGCCTTAGGTTCAATAGTCTATGCTCGAGCAAATTCAGACCAATTATAGCTAGAACAAACACCAAGTAAAAGCAAGAGTGGTAACTAAAATTATCCTGACGTTTGACAAGCAAGAAAGAGAACCAGTGTCAGGGCCTTTCCCACATCCTACCTCTCAAATACTAAGCTGTGAGCCATAGTTTCAGTTTGTTCATAGCATTGCTTCTCACAGTGCTTCTAGAGAGAAGCTGTCCTTTAACACAGGTGACCTACTACATGGTTAACTCTAAATTTTGAAAAGCACTAGTGGTATACTTAGCAATTGCTGTTAATTAAGTATTACTTGGAAGAAGTAAAAATCAGGGAAATTGACTAGAAAATTGCTTGATGTTCATGAAAAGCGAGGTGTACAGTTTATTGTACGCATCCTTGTGTTAGTGCAGGCTGTACTGCATGACCCGAAGAGCCTTTTCTCATCCCACTGTCCTCTGGGGAAGAGGCAGATGGGAAATAATTTTCCTACCTGGGGAAAATTTTCAAGAACTGAAAAAAATTCTCCGCCTCAAATCAGTATAAGTGTTCCTGTTAATTAAAAAAAAAATAAATAAATTACCTGGGTTTAAAAAGAGATTTCAATTTAGTTTTGATGATTTTTGGTACCATACAGTTTCAGTAGAAAAGACACTTTCAAATGAGAAAAATTGAAGTGTCTACATATAAATCTTGAAATATCTCATTTCATATCTCCAAAACCAGTGGTTGTTCAGATCACATGCCTCTGACTGTGGCATCCACCTATCTTCTCTTGTTCTAAGTTATGTGCTATGGAGGGGACAGAGATCCTCTTTTCATTTTGTGTTTGTACAACACCTAGAAAAAGTACTTGATCTACTACTAATAATTCTTTAGGTGTAACAATAATACAAGCAATAAATAATAATTTAATAACTGGAAGAAGCAAGTTGTCCTTTATATTAGCAAGTCCTGAATAATGTAAATCTTTATAAAGACAAACCCCATACCCAAAAGGCCATGAAGAGACTTAGAAGCAGTTAGTACATGAAAATAGACTTATTGTGCTTTGCCAGTAACTTAATTTTAAAACTATATGAAGTAGCAGTAACAATAGGAAGAGGATACTGCAGGAGAGATTTATTAATGAATAACAATATGAATTCAAAGCACTTTGCAATACATGGTGCGAGTGGAAAATCTTACATATTATTAGAAAATATCATAAAGCAGAGGGTATCCAATCAAGATGTTGATTGGTCTTCAATTTCAGAATCACAAACCCAACTAATTTTCACAAGGTTTCTAACATAAAAGCCTTCAGTCCAAGTGTCAGGTCACGTGCCACAACTGCGACTCACCCAGGATCTTGGCTCTGCATCAAGACGACTGATCAAAAAGCCCACTCCATGCCTCCAGTGAGCTCTGCCCTGAGGATCTAGCGGTACAAGGACAGTTCAGACTTGAAAATCTAATTCAGCTCTGTCTCCAATATCCTGTCTTTCCTCTCCGATGATTTTGAACCCAGAACATGAAAGCAGCAGGAGCTAAATATGATGTTTCTAGATGAACAAACAGCGGCAACAGCATATGAAGCAAATTTTCTTTTATCTTGGTTTCTCTCTTTCAAACTGTAGTGATTTCTCTAAACCAATTATATTCATGTGAAATCCAGAATCCCAGGTTACATGTGCATTATGGTCATTATTAGTATCATAATGCTATTAAAATCAAGGTATGACCAAAGTAGTATGGATCTTCCACAAACGCTCTTTGCAGATACTCATGCATTCTCCCACAGTCCTAATATCAGTTTGGTCATTTGTATTTTCTTTGTATTTCCTTTGACCTCAGACAACTCTCTCCACTTGAAGTTTGTTCTGTTATTCTGACAAAACTGTTCTGAGTTTCTTACAGACTGATTGACACATGAACAATTAGAAGATTCAAAAACAGTTAGCCTCCAGCATAAGATGTACCATAGTAATAAGGAATTTTTTAAGGAACTATTACCAATCATTTAAAATGTTTATAAAAATAGAACTAAAAAGAGTACTATTTCTGAACACTGAGATAGTGGAGCATATTTTTAGATCAACTTGCTTTTTAGATATATGCAAAAATTCTTCTCAGCATTCCTACCCCACACGTGAACTTGAAAATTTACTCTACAACTTCAAGAATGAAGGCAATACCTTCTTAAACTAGTGATCAAGATAATAAAGTTTCTTAAGAGCACTCTGGCATCTTAGTTCTGCAAGCACCTTTTTTAAAGCATTGTAGACATAAATCATCAAGAAACAGCCAGCACACTTTTGCTGACATGATGCTTCCTGATTTTGATACTCTCCTACCAGGTCTTGTGGCCCACTGGTATCCAGCCCTCAGCTTTACAGTAAGTACAGCCTGAAGCGAGCACTACACAGCTGCACAAATTGCTTTTCCTTCGGTGGTGATGTAATGGAAGAGAGTAATGGAAAACAACTTTTCCTCTGATTAAGTTCCCCACCTACTGTCCTAAAAGATAAGCTGGGGTTCATGCAGTGTACATGTAATGCTAGGCACTCTCTCTTCCACCATGTGTTTAGTTTCGAGTTCCCTATTATGAGAACAGCTGGAAGGAGTCCAAAGAGGAACAAAAAGGATGATTTGAGAATAAACGGTGTTTAAAGAAAGAGTGGACTTGTTTAGCCTATAGAAGATGAGAGGCAACATGATAAATAAGGGTAAAGGGTACAACAAAGAGGAAAGGAATAAATTGAACTCCATACCTGTCCTATGGATGAAACAGAGCAAAATGGCTTTCAATATAGGTATAGGTGTCTGTAGACAACTGAATCAAGATCCAGATCTCCACTTCTTCTAGCAGAAACTTAGAAACCTACAGTATTTGTAGATATATATCTGTAGACATCTACACTTACACAATTAATCCCATGATGACTATTTGAAAAACATTTCCAGGGGAAATTATTCAATCAGTACAGATCAGTCTGTTCTGGAGTGTTTTGCCTACAGAGTATATGGTGTCTCCATCACCAGGCATTCTCAAGAAGTAGGGCAAACACCTTCAGGACTAATTTAGGGGGAGACGATCCTGCTGTGGTGTATAAAGATGGGCCAAATGATGTCTCTTCTCACACTATCTTCTATGATTTCTATGACTCCGCTTATAAGGATGTACCAAGGTGGCCAGGAATGGGGGAAATAGGCCCCAAGAGGCTCAAAGACTGGAACAGATAAAAAAAGTGACTGTATGAAGTCATTATTGCCTCCCGACTAAAATTTAGACACTGGAACTGTTCTGTTGGTTCAAAAATTGGAAAAGAAATCAAAGTGAACCAAAATCTGAGAACATGGATGCTCAGTCCAACTATCATAGTATTGCTATGAATACTGTGAATACTGAGACAATTTAATGCTTGTTTTTTTTTTCAGGGCTTTGTTCAAAAAAAGAGGGCAGAAAAATTATATAAATGGAAGGAATAAAGAAAGTAAAGATTCTCATCTCCCAGGAGATGAGGTATAAAGAACAGCAACCATTAGGAGAGAAGATATTACCACTATCTCATTAACGATATGCAAAACCACTAAGAAAATGATAATGTGTAGTTAGCAGCTTTTGGCCAAATTGCACAGTTCCTGAAAAAAATTAATTCTCACTGTAACCGAAAGCCATTTTGTTCATTTGTGGTAACTGTTGTGTTGACTTCTGACCCACCACGAAGCAGAACTATATATGAAATATGCCCCCCCCAGGAACAAAAGCACAAGCATTAATTTTTTTTTTTGCGTCAGTAAGATCAGACTTCACTAAAATGAAGGAAACAAAATGGTATCACTTCACCTTTCAAAAGCACCAACTACCCACAGCACTGAGCTAGAAAACTTATAATAAAAAATACTGTCAGATGAAACAGCAGAATATGACTAAAAGCCATATTGGCTGCAGAAGGTCAGAAAAGAGCTTGTTCCTCTGTAGTACTTGCCAATTTTTGCCAGCTGTGAAGAAAATAAAAGACCTAAGGTCAACATTTGATTATCTGAAAATTATCACCCAAGTGCTCTTTTATTTTAATTTTTGGCATTTTAAATATTTTAAGGTAAACTAAAGGAAATTTCAGCATGAAAATTTCTTCCTAATCAAGGAATAAAAAAAGCCAACTAAGGATGGAAACAAATTATTTTCCTTAATGAAAATTCTGTCAAATTTATGCATCCAAAGTGCTCAATGTTTTAAGGTTTTTGACTCAAAATCTGAAATGCTGTAGCAACTACTTTTGCCTGAATTTTCATTGCTTCAGAATACAAACACCTGATAGTAAATAAATAAGATGAAGGCATTTCACACTCCCATATCCTTCTCTCCCTTATTCATTAAAAAGCAGCATGACAGTAGCAATAGATGAATATATGGGGTAATAAAGACCTTCCTAAAAATTCTTTTTCTTATGCCAATACTGGGTTTCTCCACCCCCTTCTCCCAGTGCTGTCTCCAGCCTAAAGGGGATCGTAGGTATCAAGAATGCCTCAGCACTAATCTTCTTCCTCTGGATATATAGTGTCCCACAGTTCTCCAATAAGCTGCTGCTCGAGGTGACTTCTGTCTTTCCTGGTCTCCAGAAGCCACCACATATGCATCCTGCTAAGTGAAAGCCTGTTTAATATTCCTGTCAGTCAGACTTTTTCAAACATCAGACTCTTGCTTTCCTGTGCTCTGCTGGGAAGAAGATTCCTATGCTAGTTTTCAATCATACCTCTAGATGTCTTGACAATGGATAATTCTCCTTCTTGCTGATGCTCTGGAAATTTTGAGAACAGCGAGCGTGACCCCTGCCCTGACCCACTTCAGGGATCCCCCAAGTGATGTCTCCCAGCTGCAGAAAGTAGGTTTGCATCTGCTTGATTCACTCTCCAGCAAGCACAACAAGGGAATTTCTTCACTGCTTGCCCCACCCCCAGCATTATTGACCCATTTTGTGGCCTCAGAGTGCCTTAGGATTTTGCTTGGCTTTTCATGATGAAGAAGAAGGTGATAATGGAGTCAGGCATCTGTCCATGCCTGTCTGTGTCCACGGATGTAGGAGGCAATCTTTTTTTTATTTATTTAAAAAAAACCAAACCTCTGACTTATCAAAGGCAGGTTTCTGCCTCCTGTTTATTCTTTTGATCACTTCCCAGGCTAAGTGTCTCCCGCAGCGCTGCAAGGTTGCAGAAGCACAGCCTCAGACGACTCAAAGGGTTTCAGAGCTTTCTCAGTGAGCAGACTAATAAAAAACAAAGTAAGAATGCTCACACTGGGACGCACATCTCAGTCCATCCTAGGACCTCTCTGTGACAGCGGCCAGCTGAAGACATCCTCTGCCAAACACAAGAACGAAACAAATGTATAAAGGCTGCAGTAGGGCTGGAACTTGGGGCTTGGGGCTGTCTTAGGGACTTGCTGAAAAAGAGATCTCTGCATCTTAGTTTTTAATGTCTCTAGATGGATGTTTATTCTTTCTGAATACATTTCTGAACACTTGCTTTCTGAAAACATTGGTAGTTTCAGGGAATTTCTCATTTGTATCTCTGAAACCTCATATCTGACAATTTTTTCTGATGTTACCTAACTCCTATATTAAGAGAAGCAGTCAGTCTGTTCATGGGATTTGTGCCCATCCATGGTTTACAGATCCCGCTCATACCCTCTCTGGGCTGTGTCCTTCTCAGGCTGAAGAGTCTGCCTCTTCAGCCACACCTCATGGAGAAGCTGTCCCATATCCCCAGTCATCCATATCACTCTTTTCTAGTTCTACTGCACCTCTTTTTGAGAAGCGAAGGCAAGAGCTGCTTGCAGCATTCAAAAAACTGGAGCACCATAAACTTGTACAGTGGCATAATGATCCTTCCTGTTTTCTATTCTTTCTTTAATGCCCATTTCTTTCAGCCATGGCTGAACACTGGCATTTTCATTACAACTCCAGCATTCTTTGCCTCACATGAGGGCAATAGTTCTTAATTGTTGGATTTTAGTTTTTATGACCCTGAGAAACCAAATATTATCACAAAACTTAGCCATTTTATTCCCCACCTCTTCTTCCATAACACCTATGAATATGTTGATCAGCCCAGGTGAATAGGCAATACATGTTTTGTGTAGAAAAGCACACTATTAATCTTTAACAAGAAATCAGTACAGGAAGAAAACCCTCATTCTCTGAAAGGATGACTACACAATTTGCCAAAGTTGTCCTTAAAGGGAAAAAAGGTAGGTTTAAACTCCTGATGGACATTGTCTTTAAAAGCTCTGCAAGTAATATATTCAGCATTGGCAATTATTGAAATAGCTTTTTTTATTCTAGAGTGCCCAAAATGTAAAGGGTCTCCTCTCACAGACATGCTAATTTAAGGCTATAACAGCAAAAGTTTGTAGAAAGAAGTAATACCTAATTAGACTAGGTCAGAAAAATAGAAAAGCTATCAGGCGTGCTGTCTGTTGATTAGATCTGCCAAGTAAACAAATACCAGTTGTTCTTGGTTTAAGCTATTTATGTATAAGTGAATGTTAAACTACATTTTTTTTTAATATACAAGGTTTTGCAAAAGCAAATCGTGTCTAGAAAATAAGTAACATAGTACAGTTCACATTAAAAACTTCTACGGGTTCCCAGCAGCAAAGATTGAAGAATTTAGTACTGTGTGCATGAAGTAGGTCTGGGATACAATATCATTTTATGAATTGAGTAATTTTATCTTGTATATGTCTAAAGAATCTCAGATTTATGTTAACATTATGTACAGTTTATGTGGAACATGTTTGAATAGACGGACAAGTGTCATCTAAATAAGTTTTATTGTATGTTTGACTCACATGAAATTACCACAGTTATCTCAGCAGCTCACTGCAGTACAACTCACCAGCCTATGTCTGTTGCAGGCTGCCAGGAAAATGAGAAAGGCTTTGACTACACTCAGAGAAAAATGGGAAAAAAACATTTTTTGGTCCTCCAAAGAACACAGGAATGACTGGGGATCCTACTTGAAAAGAAAACAGAATGTACAATGGGACTGGGTAAAGGAATGATGATTAATGAGAAGACTCAGATTATATGTAATCACAGAAAAATAGGTCTGGAATGGACCTTGATTAGTCACCTAGTCCATCCTCCAATTCCAATGCCAGATCAATAGTACTTAACTATTTGTCCAGTACGTACTTAAAGACATCCAGTAATGGAGACACTATTACACCCTCTGTAATATAAAGCTGTGCCTCACTAATGTTACCATTAAAAAAGCTTTTCGTCCTTGATGCAATTTAAGTCCATTACATCGTACCTTACCTACCAAGAATAGATTATTCCCTTTCTCTTTGCAGCGGCCTTTTAAGTATATGAAGACTCTTAGAATGTCTTTCTTCTGCCTTCTTTTCTTTAGCCTGAACAGCTCCAGCTCCTCTAGTCTTCCCATCTTCTGCTCATTCTCGTTGTCGCTGTCTCCTGTTGGTTCACATACTTCTTGAGCTATGGTGCACAAAGTAGCCCTTCCACTGTTGCCCTACCAATACTGCAGAGAGCCCACAGCCTGCTTCCCACGCGTACATCTTCCTGGGATGTTTACTGGTTTTGCTATGAAAACACATTGCTGACCCATATTCAGCTTCTGACTTATAGTAGACTCCAGATTCCTTTCTGGAAGGTTACTTTTTCACCAGTTGTTCCTTTTCCCAAATTTGTACAGTTTTTTATACCCACCTACGTTTAGCAGCTTGCTTTTGTCCCCACCAAGCTGTGGTTAACATTTGTTAACATCCTAATCCCCTCCTCCAACACACCTGCAATTCCTCCCAGAACTGGATTTAGATTCTAGAGGATCCTACTTGGTAGAGTCTTTTTGACACCAGCCATTGATACCTACTATACAGGCACGGGTACCACCTGGTTAAGCCCCAGATCCGTATCAGCTTTTTATCAGAATACCAGGGTATAGTATCAAACAATGTAACACTACATTTTCACATGACTTAGTTGCTGTGCTACCGTAAATTTAAAAATGTACATTGTTGTAGCAGCTTTGCCATATAAAGTATATAGGCTTTTCTACACTAATAATAGCAGAAGCAGCACAGGATTCTGAGATAAAAAAGTTACTGGACAAAATGAGGTGGTTGAAAAGGGAAAACAATGCCAGGTGGAGGCTATAGAAAAAACTGACAAATAATCTAGACATTTCAAGGGCAACAGTTTGGAATCAGGGATCATAACTGTGGTTAAGTGAAGAAAGGAAAGGATGAAGGTCTACGTGCATAAGGTACTCAAAAGACTGAAGCAGAAAGCCAGCAAGAAGTAGACTTAACGCTTAGGAACTTCAAGTAAAGCAGCAGTTATTTAAGAAGACAAAAGCAACAGACACTAACAGTGATGACAGTCTACTGAAATCGGTTATCTGCTCTGGCACATCTGATAATCTCAAGAATTAGCTGGATCAAGAGAGTTTTGGGCAGGGATTACCTGAGAAGTGGGCTGTTGTGGATGGAGGCACAAAATGTAGGTTTCGCAGGCCAAGAGGGTGAGGAGTAGGTTCAATTACATGGGCTGGCCAGCTTGTTGGGCAACTGCAGGAATAAAAGAGGCATTCTCTTATGTCACAGGTGGAAAATATTCAAGTCATGGAAAACAGCTGTAGCTCATAAGGGAAGAGCAGAAATGGCAGATTAAATGCACAACACAATTGAGAAGGTAAAGAAATTTGAAAATATGAATGTGGTTTTTTAATTAAAAGAAGAGGTAACTATGATTCAAAGCTAAAGCAAGTCTGACTTGACAGAGATTCATAAAGAAGACAGAAGGGAAATCCGAGTTAACATGTACAGGAGGCTGGTTTTATAGAAAAAGTATTGTTTATAAACTTTTGCTATTCAGTATTGTTACGTTGTAGTTACGCAAACACAGGTTCTGGAAACGAAGGAGGTTCTGGTTTCAGAATGGGGCATCCCGTCCTGTTTTCCCTCTTCTTGATTTTAAGTACTGATTAATCCCACAAGTGTGTTCTCATTTATTAACAACTTTTTCCTCCATTTGCTGAAGAGGAAAGCATTGTGCAATGTGTGAAAGTCCCAGAGAAGCTACGGAAATCCTGAGTTTCGGCAAAACCTGAGGAACAGTGAAGTGGAAAGACTGTGGACATACAATGGGGAACCAAACCCAGAGGAAGAGAGAGATGTGGGAAGTGCTGGAGGCATATGAATCCCTGGCCCCTGACTGTCCTACCCAGAGAAAGCTTTTTAACCCTTACAACCCTCCCTTCCAAGGTATTACTGCTGTATTTGGGGTTTGTGGTCATGGGACAGAAAAAAACTGGATTCTGATTCCCACCTGACTGTTTTAACAGGGAAGGATCTTGCTTCCTAAGGCAATAGAGAGCAAATGAGGTTTTGCCGATGAGCAATGCAGTGACATCAAGCAGCTCGCTTCACTTTGAGTAAACCTCACATTTGAGCAGACTTAACTTGCGCTTATAACTAGCACGTTTTAGTCCATTACAAAGGTCCTGTAGGCTCACAGAATTGCAATCTCTTCCAACCATGAGATGAGGTCAAAAAGATCCTTTAGACAAACTCACCAGGACTATAGTATGCTAAGGAAAAAAAGTTGTGAAATTTTCTTGTGACTTTAAGTAGTTTCAAAATCAATTCCACTCCATATTATTCTGTTCTCTGTTATCCTGATAACTGAGAATCATTTTCTCCAGCACTGCAGTGCATTTAACTGACTCATACGCTCCTCAGTCACCGGCAAAGGCTTCCATAATAAGCAGCAAAGTACCACTGCAAGTGTCTAATTCTTTACTCTTGCTTTCACCGATTTCCTCTACTAAATTAATATTCATAGTCGCATTTGGACACTGACACTCTGACATTTCTGAAACAGCACCAGCATGTCTGGGACTGAGGGGACAAGCTTTTTTTTTTTTTTTCAGTAGAGGTCTCAAACTCCTTCTGCATGGCTGAGTAACTAACCAGAGGAGAGAGCCAGCCTCTTGCACCATGAGCTGAGCCCTCCAAACTCATGCCTAAGGCGGGGATGAGATACACTGAGAAATTCGGCTGACCTCGTATTGAATGAGTTGAACAGGCAAAATCATGCCATTGCACTTACAGAGTATGTCAACTCTAAGAGGAAGGGTTTATTGAAACATGTCTAGGAAAGCCACATAGCCCTGTTCCTCTACAATCTTTTGTCCAAGGAAATCTGTCACATTTTATTGGAAAAATAAACCCTGCAGAGTGCCCCTTCAGGCTTGTGTTTCTGGATTTGCATAGATTAGATGCAAAATTTAAAAAAAAAATAGCCCATTCTCTGCTGGGTACTGAAAGAGTACTTCAAGAGTACTTTATACTTTTATAAAGGTCGATAGTAGATGAGGAGCGAATAACAATTATATATACACATTTCCAGTCCGTGAGTAGCAATAGTTGTGTGTCATATCTTGTATACGATACGCTCAGTCAGCTCACAAGCCGTAATCACAACACCAGTTTCATTCATATCTTCTAACCAGCCTCCTGGCGCTCAGCCGCCTCGCAGGAGCGCAGAAGGCAGGGTGGGATGGTGAGAGGTAGATTACTTCATCTGCACAAAAGTAACGGCGGCGTGGGAGGAAACATCTCATCATTAGCACACGGGATGGAAATGAAGGTTTCCACCAACTCCGCCACCGGCTGAGTTTGTGATCTTTGGCAAAACGCTCCCCGCCGAGCTCCGCCCGCGCGGAGGGGCAGCGCGGCACGGCGAGGCTGGCACCGCGGGCGCCCGGAGCCTCGCCGCGCGGGCCCGTCCCCCGGCCGT
>VZTV01066973.1:0-14504 GCA_013400875.1 Anhinga rufa
AGATGATGAGCTTCATGCACTTGTAGCTGGTGAGTCCATGACAAGAAGTTTATATTGCCTCTGTTGGGACTCAGCAAATATTTCTCGTCTGTCCTCCCATTCCCTTTTCAGACTTCTGTGATAAAAATAGGGCTGTGTACATCAAGATTGTGTCAAAGTGACAGTGGTGTTTCAAGTAGCTTCAAATAAAGAGTTGCAGTTAAAATTTTAAGGCAAATTCAATCAAATGGTGCATGTTTTATGGTCAGCTTCAAGGGCAATATATTATTGTATGCACAAATGTGAACTTGTCCTTTATTTTCCAACCGTAGAGGTGGGAGGTTCAACTACTGACTCTTCCATACATGATAGAATGCACATTTGAAAGGATGGACTCCTCTGGATCCAACAAAGGACCCTTTTGCCATGAAATTTGTGTGGTGGAGCAGGCCCTTCCCTGCTGTTTGTGCACCTATCGTGTATTGGAACCTCAGAGGTCCCTTTTGTGGGATGAGAGAAGAAATTTGATGCTGTGCTCCTGAGCACTGGACTACAGATTTATTTCAGGGTTTCAAAACTGCCCTTTTTAAATTACATAAGCCATATTTTGATGGGCAGCATGGGAACATCACTGAACTTTGTTGTAGCAACAGAAGGCATAATCTTATGCAAGTCTGTTGAGCTGACGTACTGCAACAACAACAATAAATCACAATCTTAACAATAGTTTTGTTTTCTAATTGTTACAGGGTGTCTAGCAGGAATTTCCATGATGTTTTACAAAAGTACTACTATCTCTATGTATCTGGCGTCCAAACTAGTAGAGGTAAGATATTACCCACGTAACAGAGTTCTTCATTTCATGTATTTTTTTGAGGCAGAAAAAGAAAACGAACTTCACAGGCTTTGTCAGACAATTCCAGTATAATACAAAGTTGTGTGGCCGTGGTGTGTTTCAGTATGTGTGTGCCAAGAGGCAGTACTGTTCTGTGGTCTCATTTCTTTCTTATTTTCTTTTCTGTGATTCATTTTAAAAGTCCTTTATCCGCTGGTCTCCATGTATATTCTCCATGAATTTTTTTATGGTAGCCCTTTGCTTTGTAGCTTTTGCAGATTTTTTAAATCTGAGTGTTCCAAGAATGTCTATTCTGCCAGAAACATAAATCAGACCTAGTCCTTAATTGCAGATTTATTGCCAAAAGCTACAGTTTAATTTCCTGCCTTTGTTCCCTAATTTTGGCATTCAACAATCTAAGATAACTCAAAATAGCTTAGGTTTTAGTCTATAGCTAAAATTGTTTGTCAGTATACCGCAACTGATTGGATTCCCAGCTTTGCAACAAACTTGGTTATAATTACTATTTTTCAGGCTTGAATTATTTCTGTAAACTTGTTAAAATTAGGAACCCAGGAAGAAAAAGAGTTTGTAGAGTTTTGGGTATGTTGACTATACTTTGCTAGCCAGCTTTTGTTTTCTTACTATGATTTTTTCTATAAAATAGGGACTTAGTCATGGTTATTTCCCTAACAGCACCACTGGAATAAGTTGAGAGCATTTTCTTATTATGCATCATCCCCGAATCACAAAGCTTTCTCCTGCAGACCTCGAGGGCCTCGTTCCCTAGTGATATTTATCCACCTCCATTACCAGAGCAGAATTCATTTCAAAGAATGTAAAAAGAAGGAACGGGTTGTGGGTTTTTTCTTTTTTGTAAGCATAAAATTGAACATAAAAAGGGAAGATATAGTCTGTTTATTCTTGCTCCTTGTAATCCTAGATCAAGCTCTGAAGGTAGTTCACATATTGGTTATATAAAAGCAATCTAAGTTATCCATATTGACTTTTAGAGCACCAGTTGTTAAAAAAAAATATTATTATCTTGTATTGCTGATGGTTTTCTCTGGACTTTGAGACATTGTGGCTGCAGTGAAATAAGAAAAGTGCTGTGTGTTCTTTCCTTCCTTTTTTTTTTTCTTTTTTTTTTTTTTACTACTTTTATCATCTTACACAAGCCAAGGGTAACTGACCAAAAAGGCGTGTGCTGCTTTGGAAGGTCAAGCTGTGCTCAGGAAAATAAACTTTACATGTTTTTTCAGAAAGAAAAATATGTGATTTCAAGCTGTTTAAGAACAGTGAATATTCACTTTGTTGGAATAGTCATTGCATTGTTCTTTTGCTTTTTTAAAATGAAGAATCTAACATAGCAAACTTTCCCTTTTTCATCTTTAAGATCTGTGCTACCCTTTTAACACCCAAGCTGTTGCTAGGTCCTGTCCTATACATTAATAGCTTTTTCTTCTATTGATCTTGGATAACTTCTATAAGCTATCTCAATCAATGTCACATTTGTGAACATATACAAAAATATATGAGCATAGGTTAGTAATGTTGACATGTTACTTTGAAAATGTAAAATAAATAAAAAGTAAAAAAGCTACTTTATTTTGTTTTGTTCAGCATTTCTTGTTTATTTTTATAGACTATATACTTCAAAGGCATTGAAGCAGGGAAGGTTCCTTATTTTCCTCATGCAGACAGCATCATCTATGCCATTTCCACATCAATATGCTTTCAGGCAGTAAGTATGCTGTCTTCTAACAGAATATGAAGTTCTCTAGTTTTAGTCAAATGTTGAATAAAACGAGGAGTACAGGGATACAGTGATATAGAAAAGATCATGTGATGTAGTGATTCCAGCAAGATGCTGAGTTGGGGCTCCTGCATTCTGCTTTTGAGCGTCACAGTGGGAAGATTATTTCTAGGACTCAAATTTCTCATATGCTGATTATATTACACAAAGCATTGAATTCTTTGGAAAGGATCTCAAAATGCATTGCCCAAGAAGATGAACGTAAACGTATGGGCTTTCCTAAGCATCTGAACAGACTGTCTCAAGGAGACAAACAATATATTGTAATAGTTTAAGTTTTTTTAATCAACTAGAAGTTTTCACTTTCAGCTAACTTTAATTGAAGTTGCCTATTCAAAAGAGTCTGCAAAAATTAGTAATAAAATCTGAACTTATATGCTTGAAACAAGCTGTAGTTATCACCTTTTGCACTTCCCAAGTCAATTACATGCCTTCACCCTCAGTCCTTGTATCGGCTGGATCAGCTAGAAAAGCTCCTTTTCGGTGGTATCCAAATTACTCTACTATTCCACTACGTCTCTCCATTTCTAGACCTTCTGCTGAAACATCGTACTGAATGTGTTCCGGGCCTCCATAACTGTATTTTTCATATCCCTCAATAAAGAGAAGACAAAATGACCCTAAAGCAGTGTTCTGCTGTCTCATGCTTAACAGGACAGTTCCACTCCTCCTTTTCATTGCTCCCATATATTTGGCAATATCTCTCATTCTAGTATCATAGTGAACTGATATTCTAGTGCTTGGGATGTGCCTGAAGGTCTGCAGCATTGAAATTTCCAGAATGCTATTGGCAAGGGCCATCGTATGAGACTAACAGAAATAAAGTTAATATGAGAAAAGTGGAAAGGGGTTTTTCATTACTTAATAACTAGTTGGAAAAGTAGCCCAAGACTGGAAATAAATTACTAGGTTTAAGAGGGAGGATGGAGGGGGAAATTAGCAAAGGGATCTACGCTGAAATGTTTGTTACTCACTGTATTCACAAGTGACCTGGAAAAGTAATGGAATAGAGAGAAGACAAGGATTTTGGTTATATAACAATATTTATGATGTGTAACGTGAAATATAAAGATGACAGACTACAAGAAATGGTAGATCACAAAATGCAGAGTGAGTAGGTGATAAAATAGCAGGTAAATTTGGCATCTACAAGTGCAAAGTCATGCATGTAGGAATAATAAGGATTATTGTTGCTTTGTCTGCAATGACATCTAAGTGAATTGCCACCTCTTTTGAAAGATAGTCTTCTGGGAATATGAGTCTGTGCTGGTGGTGGTCATAGAGAGCACTGAATTCAGCTGTGAGTGGTTTGTCTACTGACAGCGCTGGACCTTAGCAGGTGATCACAGCTGCTTTCGGTCCCTGAAACGTGAGATGATTTTTAAAAAATAAAATTTAAAAGTGTGTATATTTCCATAACTATCCTTTCACTGGTTTTGGCAACGTAATGTAGCAGATGAAGCTTTGCCTGACGCTGTCAGCTGGCTTTGACAGAATACTCTCCTTGCAGGCTGTCATGGAAGTTCAGAACCTGAGACCTTCATACTGGAAATTTCTTTTACGACTAACAAAGGGCAGGTATGTAATTGGGAGTATGTTATGGCTTGTTTAAACACACCATTGATCACATTCAACTTTCTGTGTCATTTGCTGTCAACAGTAGAGCCATAGGAGTACGTATGGGCTAATGTCCTGAGTATTTACTTTGCTTTTCAAATGGTTTTCAGTCCACTTGCAGTTCTTTGCTGCTGAAGCAACACCGCTATGTGTAGTCTAACGACAGGAGCAAAGACTTAAACCTAGTTAAGACTATTTAGCAGAGGAGTGTTTTACATGAAGGCTTTTTGATCTTTAGTTCATGTGGAGGGTGGAATGCTTTCAGATTTTAGTGGAATATGAAGAATCCGGTAAACAACTGTACAGAAAGAATTCATGTAGCATGTACAGTGGTTGAGAACATGGTGTTACTATATGTTTAAAAACATTACTAGAAATGTTAGAGTATTTCCTCAGAATACTTTGAAGATCCAGTAGTTTTTTTTGTAGGACATCTGTTTCAGATGGTAAAAAAATATCTTTTCTTGGAAAACTAATGAAAAATTTTCACTGATTATAACCATAAATTTACACTGTAATATCTTATATTTTTTTCTCTTATTTGCTGCAGGGATCTAAAATGCTTACCTTTTAAAATAGATTTTGCTGTAACTGATTTATAAAAACACAATTTAGTAAAGTGTACACTATTATACTGATGGACTGTGTGGCAGAAACAAGATATCCAAATCATGGTGTAGATCAGTTTATGAATGGGATTATAAAAGGTAATGTTTGTCGTGACACTGAGTTCTCCAGACTACAAAAATAGACGTGAAATCAGAGGCCAGTTCCCGGAGCATGTTGAATGTACGCTCCCCATGGCACAGTACACTCTTAGCTGGACACGAGCTGACTGAACACATTGCTAGACATAGTGGGAAGCTTTCCTTGGGATGCCTGGAGGCAGTCTGCAGGCAACCTCTGAGGCTGTACAAACATGATACAGGGGGTGATGTCAGTGCAGATGTCCAGTTTTGGCTGCATTTTTCCCTGTTGTGCTAATCCTAAGATTGCTTTAGTTGACAGAGGAGGGAAAAGAAATTCTGTTCTGCTCACTTATTTTATCTGAAGTAAATATCTGTGATAGTAATTTTGACACTCTCTCCAAAGAGGCAGATTCTTTTGATGTTTCATAGGTCTTTCACTCAACAATTCTGAAGACTAAAGAGTTGGAAATAGATTGCAACACCCATAAAATTGTTATCCACACTTGGGCAGGCATGGCCAGAGTTTGCGAGGCTGGGGTGAGAAAGAAGAGTAGTATATTTTGTTTTGGCATTTTTGTGAAGTCAAAAGTAGAAAGGGGACTCTCTCCTTTCCTCTTTTCCACAAGTTGTGTTACATAAAGTATATCTACACGAAGCACTATAAATCAGATTTGTCTTTTTTTTTAATCTTTATTGCCCAAGATGAAAAACTCATAGTCTCTAAACAGTGCAGGTTGAAGCCTATATTTCAAAGATTTTGGTAGTCTTTCATGAAGTGAAATAATTTTAGAAATAAATTAATATTTTAAAAATAAAATAATTTTTAATTTATTTTTTCAACAGTGAGTGAATAATCTGTTCACTCTCTCATGTCTCTTCTTTTTCAGGTTTGCTCTCATGAACAGGAAAGTTTTAGATGTATTTGGTACTGAAGCATCTAAGAACTTCAAGGATTTCACACCTAAGCTTGACCCGAGATACACGGTTGTACCACCAGAGCTACCATTGGAGCTGTCTTGAAAACGACAGTATATCTTGTCATTGAATGTGATCAGCGTTTTGTCCTAAAAAGTTAATTAACTTAACAGTCGTATATATGGAGGAGGGCTTGGGCTCCACTTCAGTATTATTTCAATGAGAAATGCTTTTTACCAATCAAAAATACTGAAACTTTGCAGGAAGGTGTGGCTTAGTGATTAAGCCCCTTCTGTATACAGAAAATATTTCTGGATTGCTGTAGTTGGTTGACAGTATGGTAGATTCCTGAACGAATTAAACAAATGAGTAATATATTTAGAGAAGAGAAGTAAAACATAAACATGCATAATAATTTAAAAAATTCTGTAGTTCATACCAGTAGAATATGTCTTGGTAAAACTAAAAGTGATTCTTAATTTACAAAGGAAGACAAAAGGCATAGTTTAGGTCCAAAATTCTACCTGCTCTTAAAACTATTGCAGTCGGGTGAAAATGCCTCCTTGGCTTTCTAAATTGCATCACTGTTTTATCTCAAAAGAGCCACCGCCCACTCATTGTTTAAAATTAGTGTTTTTACACAGCTGTGGTTGCAGAAGAAGGCATTCCTTAGGAAAAGAAAATGCATATTAATTCAGAAATCACATTCCAGGACTATAAATCCCACTGATGATACGGATAACAGACAAGGAAAATAAGAAGGCGGTACGGGTGACTGCTGCGCCCTGCGGAGCAGCGGGGTGTGGTGGTCAGTATCTGCCAAGTGGAAAATGACAAAACCGGCAGAGGAAGGAATGAAACGTTCCAGCCTCTGAGATGGTGCTGGGAACACCAGACAGTTACAAAAATAAAAAGGCCAAGAACAAAACAAAACAAAAAAAAAATCCCCCAAAATATACTGAAATTAAATGTTTATTTTTAAAGGGCTAGACATTGTCGCTTTAGATGGCATCAGGTTGTTTGTCAAGCTGCGACGCCAGCCAGCGTTTCAAGCATTTCTTTAGAAGAGAAGTGACCCCTGAGGTTAGGCTGTTACAAGAGAACAGTTTTGACGATCATATTAATAGCGTTTTTTCCTTGTACTCAGTAAAGTGGTTTTCCATCGGTCCATCAGACAGCTACGACTGGGACAGTTACATTAAATTTAATACGGTACTCGATGCAAGTAACTACCTATGCAAATTCCATCTCATTTTTACCCTGACTATTTCTGAAGATAATAGCTTGTGTTCTAAAGTGACACCTTGATATGCTAATTGGGGTTGGTTTGGTTTGGGGGGCTTTTTTTTATTAGGATCCATTCAGGTGATGCTGAATGGTGTTCCATACCGTAGAACTTAATGAAAAGATGAACTATATTCACATTCAGCTGAAAAGAGACGAGGTAAGCCAGGGAATGGAAATTGCAGCAGGTTGCATGTATTTTAAAAAGAAAAAGGAAATCAGTGTTTTATTGGAAGTTTTGTCAGATGATATGAATTGGATTAATGAGTAGAATCTTCGTCCTGAAACACTGTACTCCTACCCCAGCCTTAGGCATATTTTAATTCCCATTAGTTTAATTTCTCATTACTGAATAAACAGTAATTTTTGTCAGATTTACAGAAATGTCATGAAAATTGTACCAATGTGTGCACAAAATCTGCTTCTTCATCAGCTACTGTAATGGTGATGCTTTATCACTGTTACTAAAGGTGCTTCATCCTTTAAAACAGTGGTTGTCCAAGTCAGTGTGAATAAAGTTCTGCAAGCTAGTTTGTATGCAATATTTTATTGCTTGAAATATTATATTAAAATTCCTCAACAGGAAATAAAAGTTAATTCAACAAGAACTTTAAAAGGATCGTAATAGGTTTGTAGTGTTTTTCCACTGGAATATGGTCTAAAGTATTTGACCTTGTAAAGTCTGAGAAGTTATATATTTTAGGTAATATGTTAGAACTCACACGCTATATTATGAATACTTTCTAGTGTAACTATATGCCATTCTCAAAGTTTAAGATATTTTATAGATGGATTAATTTTCTTCACTGGAATGACAATTGTGATTGTTTCTCTATTTGAGTTAAAAACCAAGTACTACATCTCAGCAGCTAAACAACGGTTTTGTGTATGTTTTCTTGCTTCCAAAATTCACAGTCCTTGTTACAAGTTATTTTCGTGTAATATAAAAAGAAATTAAAAATTTTTAAATTATTTTTATTCAAATCAAGTATATGTAAGAGGAAAAAAATAAAGTCCTAATGTTTTTCCCAATAATAAAGAGTTGCTGCTTGAAAAAAGTGACTTTTTGTCTATGCTGTTGTCAATAAGCCATCTGGAGTCATCGGTTGATACTCAGTGCTGAAGGAACACCAGGAACGTGACTGAGCATTTAAATTGTACGTATTTGTTACAAACTAAAGTCCTAAAGCAGCATAAGTGAGGAGGAAATGCCAAAGCAGTTCAGCTGGCAACTTCAGCTCTGTGCTTCCACGGGTAATTATGCAATATGGGTTGATGTTATTTAATGTTTCTTTTTCAAACAGAGACAGCCACAATGCCAGTTACGAAGGCAGTGAAAAGCTGCACGCCTCTGGCTCTGCCCGCCGCATGGCCAGATGGCTGCGCCTCGTGACTGAAACGGCAGCGTTTCCTACCACCTGATGTGGCGCGGCTCTTCAGTTTTTTGATCATATGACAGGTATCTGCTTGATCACACCAAACTTCTTGCAAAAAAAGTTGATTTTGCGAAGAGGAATACAAGGGGAGACTTGCTCAGGAGAGGGAAGTGGTGGGTCAACCTGATCAACAGTTGCTTGATAGAGGTTTGGGTGTCCTTAGCGAGGACGTGCAGGAAGGTGGTGCTCGGCTCCCCGCAGGCATCTCAGGAGGGTGTACCAAGAGCTGCTGCCTCATCCGTGGCTCCCAGGAGCAAATACGCCTGTGGTAAGCAATTGCTTCACCTTTCCTTGAGGTTGTTTGCATGCACGGCTCTTCTGGAGGGTTCATCGCCGTCCCTATCACTTACCGCACTGCCCTTAGGTGCACCTCGCTCTCCCTGTGGCTGCAGCCCCGTCTCGCACCCAGACCCCCACGCTACCTGTCGGATCGCCGCCTTTTGCCCCAGTTCCTCTCAGTTCTTCACCCCTCCCTCCCCTCTACCCAGCCCAGCGTCAGCTGTCCCCTGTCCTCCCTTCTGTCTTACAAGCTCCATTTACAGCCCTTGGGTGCCTCCTTTTGCTTCTCCTTCAGAACTGCTCCATCATGGGAGTGCTGGCTCCCCCCAAGGGAGCAGTCAGGCAGGGGTGTTCCCCCCGTGTGCCCCAGATTTTCCTGCCACCCTTGGGTTTTGGTTGGCAGAGCTGCTTTAGGAGCAGCAGAATTCAGCAGTACAGATCTAGAGTTTTCCCCTCCCAATCTAAGATATTCCGACTGTAACTAAGATTCATGTGCAAAATTCCAAAATGAAGGTTGCAGTCGTTCTTTTATGATAGGTGCCCGTTAACATCCTCTGCCTGCCGTCTTACAGCTGATTTTCAGGCTGTATGAGATTGCTCCCATTGCAGACCTTCATCACTCATTCCCAGTCCTTGCTGGAGGTGATGTTGAAGGTGTCCACACCTGCCACTGAGATCCACTAAAGGAGAGGATTTTTTTTTTTACAGAATCATTTTACATCTAGCACAAGGCTGAGATTAGTGCAGATTTAGGGGGTTTGTGTGTGGTATGTACTTCCACCAGGGAGCACATGAAGGTGTATAGAAATTTTGATCTTTCAGAGAGCTAATAAAGCAGAAAGTGCCTACAACGACACATTTTTTAGTTTTTATAGATAAAGCCATCTCAGTTCATGAGGAAGATGAGTAAAACATAACAACAGCTTCAGTGTAGATGGAATGATTTCACTGCTGAAGGTAAAAGCTTGAGATTCCTTGTATTGTCTCACCCCTGGATCTGTAGGACAATCCCAGAAGCTCTGCCTTTCGCAGGTGACATCTCTCCAGGCAATGCTGCTCTGAGAAAATAGAGGTTTCTGTTGCGTGGTCAAGAAGCTCCATGTTCCTTACCGTTTCTCAACCACAGTGAGAACCAAGATGCCTTCCATAATATGGACAATTTGCTCTCCTAGTAGCTTCCCACACCTCTCATAGCAGACCTGGGACCCTTTTACCCCAGATGGGACATTTCTGAGAACTGTCAGTAAAGCTCAAAAATAATTTTCAGAGAATTTGTTGGGTTGTTCCCCATCTCCTTTGAGAGTTTCCCTTCCTTTTGCACAATGCTTTTGCATTTCTTTGAGGATGTGGGAAGGGGGTTTGTTCCAGATGCTTGGTGACATCCCAGGCAGAGAGGTCTGCTGCGGTCTGAGCTCAGCCCTATGCTTGGCAAGTTAAAAATTCAGGGCAGCTTGTCTGAAAATACCTCAATTTCCAACTCCGCACAGAGAAAAGTATCCTGGGCAAGTTGTCCTGGGGTGGGTGTGCACTGACAAGGCACAAAGAGACACAGAGCAAGAAAATCAGTGTTGCTTAAACTGAGCTTTTACATTGTTTAGGATTGTTTTTTCCACAGCTACTTCTAACATGGAGCAGAGGCAGGGCCCAGGCTCTCTACATCAGCAGCAGGGTTAGGAATGCTTGCCGTGATGCGGAAGAAACATAGGACCAGGGAGAGGGAAGTAGGTAGCAAAATGCAGTTGGGGCCAGTGAAGTAATTTTGGTGGCCACAGCTTTGTGCCTAAATACTGGTCTGGAGGTTCCCGTTTCCAAATTTGTGTTTCTAAGCAGTGAGTCCTTCACCAAGGAGACGGGCATTTCCCTTGCTTCAACCCTTGTTCTGCATCTGAATGAATGCAGCACTGGGAGGGAACTTGCAGGTGACTCAAACTGGGGGGGTGTGTCTCACTTTCACAAGTCTCCTCCTTTTATAAAACAAATATGTTTTCTCGCACTCCTTTGAGGATACAAATGAAGAATTTGACACTTTCCCTTGAGCTACACGGTTTCATGGGTTTCCTTATTACTTAGTAGAAGATCCTGAATGCTTTATTTATCCTATAGATACAGTAATATTTGAGGCAAGGATATTTTTTGCCCATAATGAGCCTAAAATAGTGAATGTACTGGCAAAATCATCCAACACTCCCCCTTCCATTTGGCCATGTTGAAATGGGATCACTTCACTCAGGACACAGCACCCACCTTTCGCAGCTGATGGATTACGTCCTTCCATCTCTGTCAAATATGACACTCATTTTACCAACAGGATCCTTTGAACGTGGCAAGCAGAAATGTGAATTAGAGCCCACTTTGATCTTAAGGACTTTTTTTTTTTCCTGGCGCAGGCAAGAGAGTTTTCCGCTTGCTAATTAAAACAGAGAGAGGTCAGAAGAATTTTAAATATTAATGCCAAGGCTTTACCCAGGGTAGAAGAGGCTGGTTGGAAATCCAGACGGACAATTAATCTTCTCACGCCGGTGAAATCCAATCAATGTTTTTTCCCCTCAGCTGCCACAACGGAGACATAAAAAATGCTGCCATGGCTGTTGGAGCAGGAGCTGAAGGGACTGTTCCCAGGACCGCTTCAAAGTTACAGAAGACCAGATCACACAGGGTCAGGGGCAAAAGCAAGGTTTTTTTCTGTTTTCCTATTATTTTAAAGACTGAAGACCTGCTTTCCCGCTGCGGGCAGTAAAAGGTTGCAAGAAGAGCTGGGGTGAACAGACCTGCTGTGAATGTCCCACGTTAAAACACTGTTCCTTGCACCACTTGGATACAAACATAAAAAGAGTCCTGAACAACCCAGAAATGTTTTGCTCGTTGTCTATTGGCTGTAAAAAAATAAAATAAAAAATGAAAAATCAGGCATTTCCAGCCCAGGTCACTTGTGATTACATTCACAAGCGGATTTAACGTCTCAAACCATCTTGCACTGAGATGCCTTTACGTCTCCTTGGACACAAAAAAATAATATCTTGTAAACAATTTGAAACCGAGGCAGAAAGTGACCCCTTGGTTCACCCGTGACATCTTCTGGGTGGCGCCCGTAGCGCAGTGGGAGAGAGCTGTGCTCTTGGCTGACTGTGCTGGCCGTGCAGAGGTGAGGACTGGCCTCTTCTACAGCAACGTGGGGCTGGTGCTCACCATCTCTTCCACCGTAAAATCTGGCAGTACCAAATGAAGCTTAAGCTTAAGCAGATTTAAAACAAGTTAAAAAGAAACTTCCCTGCCCNTGGGGAACTCATTGCCGGTGACTATTTACAGGAGTTGAAAAAGTGACTGGAAGATCAGATCTAACTAGACCCAAAGGCTTAAAAAAGGCACTGTCTCACACAGTGCAACTGTCACCCCACTGCCATCGCTGCCGCCTGGGTTTGAGGCTGTATTACTAGTGCATAACGTTGATCTAGAGGAGCTTTGGGTACTGTGTAATGAGGAACGGACACCTGAGCAAAGGTCACCTCCCAGGACAGCCCGGCCACAGGCTCCGCTCAGCAGGAGTGGTGGGACACCATCAGCCCACCGCAGCTCCTCAGGCACCAGAGGCACCAGCCCTTGCCTCTGGGAGGGTAAGGCCTGCAAGCAGTGAAATTTACTGTTTCTCCCCAGCTTGGTGAAGTATGCACCAGATGGGTGTGTTTCCCCACTCCTAGAAGGTGCCCTGGCTGATGTCCGCAGTGCTCCGAGCTCATGGAGTCATGGAGGGAAACCAGGTGCGTTTCCACCAGCCCCATCTCCAGTAGCGCCTCCTAAAAAGGTGGTCCTGGCCCTGCACTTTTGCCTGTTTCCTCCATATGCTTCTGTTAGCCAGTGCCCTGTGTCAGCCCTGTCATGCTGGGGATGTTATTCCCCGGGTAAAGGAAACTCCAGGCGTCCTGGCCAGGGGTCTCCTATGGGAGTGAACTGGTCCTCTGCCTCTAGACCTTTTGGCTGCAGCCCCACATTTATTATTAATGCATTTTTTTCCCCACTATCAGCCAGGGTGGGTCTGTTGTCAAGGTGGCTTGGAATGGGACTTTTCTTGGTCACTTTTGGAAGGAGACTATGAAGCTCTGTCACAGCTGATGTTGGGTTTGCCAACCCAAATGTTTTTCTGCGACAAGTTATCAAATTTTGGCTTGACTGCCTCTCTGAAGGCACATGGCCTTGATTTCCCAGCCAGCATACCAGGGGTGATGCAGAAATCCAGCTGGTTTTTTTTACAACAGTTCAGCTGAATCCTCTGCAGAGTCACGTTGACAGTGAGGAGTTGTCCTGGAGATCAACCCTCTTCAGTCAGGTGGGTCAGTCCCACAGCCACAGCCTTCAGTGAAGGCTAAGCTCTATCCCTGCTGTTGGTCCCAAAAGCAAAGCAGTGTTGCTCAGTCAGGGAAGAGCTGGTACGTGACTTGGTAACTCTACTTCACGCTTGCAGGCTTACAAGGAGCAAAAACGATCAGCTTTCATGCATGTCTTTTCTGGATGGGACCAGCAGCAGAACACCTTCATCTGCCCGCTCATAGCCTGCTGAAATCAGGACAGGAAAC
Source organism: Anhinga rufa (assembly GCA_013400875.1). Classification (NCBI taxonomy): domain Eukaryota; kingdom Metazoa; phylum Chordata; class Aves; order Suliformes; family Anhingidae; genus Anhinga; species Anhinga rufa. The sequence goes on from VZTV01066973.1 coordinate 13,419, forward strand.
CAGCAGCCCACAAGAACAAACTGGATCATTAAGTCCAGGGCCACTCACCACCACAGGATTCTTCTGACGTTTTGGAGTCTGTTTCTCAAGGAGCTTCTGGAGTCCATCAAGGATGGGACTGATTAGATCAGTCCTAGCAAACTGGACTGAGCCAGACTTGCTGCTGCCCTCAGACACATGCCCAACAGCCTCCCACAATTTGCAACATGTAGAACAAAGCTGCCCTGATGAAAAACCTCCTGCTTTGGTAATGCTCTTCACATGTTGGCCTGCCTGGAAACTTGGCTCCGTGCATTCTGTGATGGTCAGCAGCTTTCTGAGCACAACCTCAGGCTTCACATTTGCTCCTTTGCAGCTCCAGGAAATAGAGGGAGCCTGAAAAACAGCATTTGCAAGTGCTCCTGTGGGAAGACACACCAGCTGGAATTTCTGCTCACCTGTCTGTCCCCCTTCAACCCCACAGTAACCTACAGCCGCTGAAGATTATCTGCATCCCTCCTCCTGGGAATGTAAAATCCGAAGATGATCCAGCGGGGCAAGCTCAACGTTTTGCTCAGCTGGGAACTGCAGCAGTGGGGCTGCCTTTCTCAGCCGAGGATGTGTTTGACCATAATGCTGGCTTTGATCTGTACGCAGACAGGGATGCTGGACAGGAATTGCTGCTTGCTCCAGCAATCATAATACCACTCAGCATGGGATTAATTTTTGATTCCATGAATTACTTTGAAATTATTTTGCTTTAAGAAGTTGGGTGGGAGGAGATATTCTCACAGACATGAGAATGAGTCCAAGTAAAACAGCATGTGTAGCATTGCAAAGTAATTTTCCTGGGAGCCTAGGGAAGCTGGAGCCAGATTTTCAGTCTTTAACTCAGATCAGATCCTTAGACCAAATCTTTCTTTGAGCTCTTGATCCTTAAGATTTTTCTGTGCTATAAGGAAAGAGTGACCTTTTGCTGCTGTGGTGGGAAACGTTGCCCAAGACTTGACAATTTAAGCACTTTATGCCATCACAGAGAACAAAGATCTCCCTCCACTCCTGTCCACACTCTCCTGCAGTAGGTGAGTGTCGTGGTTTAATCCCAGC
>VZTV01066975.1:0-10112 GCA_013400875.1 Anhinga rufa
AGCTAATGATCGTGAACTAACAGCCTTCTCTTTGTTGTGTGTGGTATAGGCAGGGCAGGTGGAAGAATCCCACCTTGGTCGGAGGCCAGGTTGCATGGCCTCCTCAATCTTTTGTCACCAAGATCTGGGTGATCTCAGGTGAGGCACCATGTTAGAAAGGGGGAAAAGGCAGGCTGGGACAGGCAGACCTATGAGGTGGGATTTGTATGTTCCCTAGCATCTTTCCCAGCCATAAACACTCTATATGATAGAGTCCCCACCTTTCCATGACAACTGTTCCACTGCCCACAAGCTCTCACAGCAAAGAAGGTCCTTTTTGATATGTAGATTCAACCCAAGCTCAACTTTGCCCCATCACTAGTTGTTGTAATACGTAGCCACGGCACTGTATTATCTCACTGCTACTGGTTCTACATGCTGTATTGCCAAAAATAACCCCGCACACACGTAGACAGCTCTAGATGGTTATCATGTCACGCCTGCAAGTGGAGATACCTCCTAGGCAAGTGGTGCGATTCAAGCCCACAATGTCATCTCAGAAGTGAGGGCCTCGCATGGCCCAGTGACAATCCCAATGCTGTGAGGAGCACTGGGTTGTTCGTGCCGTCTGGGTGTTGTTCCCCTTTCCCTACTCATGTCTCACCCTGCCAACATTGTTCCCCTTTCCCTACTCATGTCTCACCCTGCCAACCAAAATGGTCTCCATCACGGTGGCTCCTGTCAGCACTCTGTGCACTCATGCACCAGCCTCCTTGACAAAGGGAGGAATGAAGAGGAGGAGGATGACCGCGAGCAGAGCCAGTGCTCCAGGTTCCACCGTCTGCAAAATTGAGGGCTTGAAAATACTGACTCAAGTCAGTGGGTGCCAACTCACCAAAGCCTGTACCGCACCCTCTCTTTTTGGCATACCTGAAGCAAACACTGGGGAGCCTTCAAAATGAGGGCTGTGCAATCACCAAGATCTACAAAATGGCTTGCAGGACTCTGCCAAACTGGGTGCTGCAGCAGGAGCTTGGGGAAGGCTGGAGTTGGCAGGACATTTTCAGAGGAGGAATGCAGTAGGATCTCAGCTATTTGGGCATTTCACCCACTGAGGTTTCCAAGAGAGTATGACAAGGAGCACATGGATGGACAGGCAAGCAGCGGCCATGGCTACAAGCACTGATTGCCTCCTGCATGCTCATCCACCACAGACACAGCTCAGCAACAAAACCCTGAGGTGGGCATTCAATGGTGAAGCCAGTTAAACCCCCCAAAACTTCTACTCCAAATGGTCCCCTAAATACACAGCTACATGTATTATAGAGTAAGTCACCAGTAGCTTTCCTGCTGGGAACCAGCCCTTTGGAAAGGAAAACTGCAGAAAGAAGGAGCACACGAAGAAGGAAACACAGTTCAGTTTAAGAGGTGGAATAAGGTACAGAAGAAAGGCAGCTTCTGACTCCCTGAGCCAAGAGGGCACCCCTCCTCAATGAGGAACAGGCGATGCAAAGATACAGGTTCCCATCCAAAGTCATCAAGGATTTTCCAAGGGACTCTGGATAAGATGTTACAAAAGGGGTTACAACTCTGCCGATCCCTGTTGTGGTCACAGGTGCAGTAGGTAATTAGAGAATTGTTTCAAAGAATCAGAAAGGATGTAAACAGGGATATCAATGTAATATAGCAAAATCAGTTGATTTGGGTTTTCCCACTGCACACATTCACATCGTGGTGAGGAGGACAATACACCACCACCACACGAGGAGAAAAACAAGCAAGTGGGCAGGCTACCTCTCCTTGGGATCTCCTGGGCAGAGGGGATATGCAGAACCGGAACATGCAGAAAGTCACTTACAGAAATGGGATACACTCATGTCTCTTGGATGTGATGGGTCTGCAAGAGCAAAGATGCCTGTTAGCTTCTTTTGCATAGCTGATGAATTTGGTAAATATGATTATGAAGAGCCTAAAGCAATACCCATAGAACTGTCGACAAGGCAAAGCCTTATAGCTCTTTCCATTGAAGATCCAAATCCTCACTCAGCCTACGCCCACATTCAGAGCTCATATCTCATTGGCCCTCATTGATACGCCATATGGTAGAAGGCCAGAGGGCTGCCAATGCCCAGTGGTAGAGCAGCAAGCCCAGCGATGTATCTAGGTTCATGAACCCCTTTGATAGCTGCACATTTTTCCCTTGTGGTTTGCCAGCAGAGGAGATACGTTCTCAGCCATTCCCAGCTGTAAAATGGTTGGCAGTTCTCTGACAAATTGAGTGCCTCACTCATGATCCTCCCCTTTCAGTTATCCAAAAGTCAGATCGTTATTTTCCATAATGGGTAACGGCTGTTTGCCTAAGGGGCAACTTGTGATCTCCTGGGCTTGCCATGTAACTAATAAGTAATTGGTGGCTTAGGGATACTATGAAGTCTTATGTTTTTCCTTGGAGACATCTGACAAGATGAGAGGAATTCTTTCTAATGGTGAGTGTACTAATTGCAGGAAGAGGAGGTTTTAAGAATGGCTGACAAGTATCAGCCCATAAGTACAGCTGAATCTGCCTTCAGAGACCTCAAGGAGAGAGCGAGGGATTGACTTCCCTCACCCCTGAAGTTCCTTCCCATGCTACTTCCCATTTGCTACTTTTCCAGGAAAACATTATATTTACTTCCATTTTGCTCGCTACAAGTCCCTGTACCACCTCCCTCTGGAGGTGTTCAGGCATCTTTCAATAATGCTGGAAGGATCATGACCATTTCCACTAAAATATGAGAAAAAACTCCTTTGCTGTGCGGGTGCCGAGCAACGGCCCAGGCTGCCCAGAGAGGCTGTGGAGTCTCCTTCCCTGGAGCCATTCCCACCCCGCCTGGACGCGGTCCTGTGCCCCTGCTCTGGGTGTGCTGCTCATGCAGGGGGGCTGGACAAGATGATCTCCGGAGGTCCCTTCCAACCCCTACCATTCTGTGATTCTGTGAATATTTCCTCATTCAGTGGCATCAGCCAGAAGCAAGCCAAAGGCAGGCAGCAATGGTGATAGCCATCATAGATACCCAGCTCCGCAGCCTGGGTTGCTCACATAATGTCCGGCTGGAAACGTTGCCATGTTTCTGAGCCACTAAGGACCTCGTCTACAGGGAGCAGTTTGCTGCGGTCTCTTGCCACCTAGCTGTACTGTTTAAAGACATAATCAAACAGATTCCTCAAAACAAGCCCTGACTGTAAAGTTTCGCTGCAGCCCCTCACACACCTGCTAATGCAGCTATCGCCTGGCTGTGTGCTATCAAAGGTGTAATAACATGGCCATATCCTGCAAAAGCTCCAGGGGAAAGCTTGAACAGAAAAGCCTTCATAGTCTTAAGGCAAGGAAAATATTATTGCACTTCCACAAAGCAGCTTCCCTTCCTCCAGAACAACCACCTCAGGTCTTTCATCTCAGCGAGCTCTTGGCATTTATTATTTTAGAGCTTTTTCGCATTGAGAAATGATTATTTTTGTTCTTGCTCCGAGATCACTCCTTATTGTTAGTTAAATAAACCAAATTGGTGGAGAAAATAGCAAATGCTTAGCAAAAGTGTATTTCATCAAACTGTCTGATCCTGGGGATCCCAGGTATTTATTCAACATGGAAAACCTACTCAGCTGGATTTATATATATATACACATATATATGTACACATACACACATATATATACATATCATAGGCGTATGTACATTCATGTGTTGGCTAATATCATGTCTCTCTCTCTTTGCTGCTGGAGGTGATCATGTTTCTTGAGTACAGACCTAAAGACTGTCTCTTTCATGGGTAACAAAGGGGGAAAGTCCCAGCGACTTCCATTGATTTTATTTCCCTTGGGAAATTTAAGTTTTGTCTGCAAGAGCGGCAAGCACTTCACTGCAAAAGGAGAGGAAATGAAATCGTGTTCCCATCTGCCTCACTCTGTGCTTCCCCAGCAAAACTTCTCTGCCAAACTCTGAGAAGGCTGATACGGATGGTGAACCCTGAAAAAAAAACAATAATCCTAGGTTTCTGGGGGACCTGGGAAATCCTGCACGTGTCCCTGGATATATCATCACTTCTGGAGCATCCCTTAGTGCCAGGTGGCTCCCTGCTGCCTTTCAAATGCGAGGGCTGTGGTTTCATGGAGCAGATGAACATTTGCTTTTTATTCATCCTTTGATCAAGACCAACTCCAGCAGCAGCCAGTGGGCTCTAACAGCTTCCCTTTTGGATCTGACCCATTTTGGGTACTGGTTTCTGCAGTAACCATCCATGCATGCTTTAAGGCATGTTTTTGTTTCTCATCTATCTATTCATTTAACAAATTAGCACAGTCTAGTCTTATGCAAATTGGAGGTTCGATTTCCTTGTGTACATTGAAACTCTTCCTCTGCCTTTACCAGCCAATGCGCAGCTACTGTTATTTCCCCACTAGGATGGGTTTTCATTGTTCGCTGCAGGCTGTAGAAGTTAATATACGTGAATACAATCCAAGTAAGCTAAGCATGTGTTTTACTATATACAGAGAGTAAAACATGGGGACAAAAGAGAGAGAAGGGATGGGGTGGAGAAGAGAAAGGGTCAGATTCCGTTTCTTTCAGATGACAGATATCAAAAAAATAAACAGGAAAAAAAACCTTAAAAATTAATAGTTTGAGAGGAGAGAGTATAACTAATTACCTGGACTGAGCTCAAACACAGAATGGCAGCTTCCCCCCCACCCCCAATACCTTTAAAGAGAGGTGGAGGGTTCCCCTCATGTGTGAGGGCAGAGTATGGAGAAAGCAAGATGTCCTTTCCTTTCAGTAGCACCTAAAGATCAGAGAAGCATTTAGGTTGGAAAAGACATTTAAGATCATTGAGTCCAACTATAAACCTAACGCTGCCAAGTCCCGCCAAACCATGTCCCTAAGTGCAACATCTACCTGTGCCACAAAGCCCATGGGTTAGTTTTCTAGGCGAAATATAGAAACTTGTTTATGATGCCCACAGCAGGCCTGGAGAGTGTAGAAATGAGAAAAAGGAGGAAAACTGTATGAGGGTTGGAGAGAGATTGCAAGGAAACAATCCCACAGCAGACCATGGACTAGATCCTACAGCCCCTAAACCCAGCTCCAGGCTCTGATCACTGGACAATAAAACCTGCCACCCAGCTGCTGTTTTCACTTGATTTCAGTCAAGCTAAACTGGGGCCTCATTTCCATGCAACTGTAATTTTGTCAGGGGAATGGTAATGTGTCTTTTGCCAGCACAGTTAAAACTCCATAATAGATGTTATTCTGATGACAGCCATCAAAATAAGTAGATAGATTAACAGACAGATAGACAGTAAGAGTTTGAAATAAGGAAGATATATACAGAGAAAGAGTGAGAGAGATGGATAGATAGATAGACAGATGAGCAGGAAGAGCTGGGAATATAAAGATTATATAGATAGATAGACAGATTTTGGCATAAAGCACTTGCATCAAGGTGCAGTTGGCAGCCCTGATTTAATGCATCATTTGTTCAAAGTTCTCATCTCCCTCCCTTTAAGTAAAATGAAGTTGTTTGTTATGTGTTACGGAACAAATCTGTGTGTGGGCTCCCTCAGGGTCATAGGATTGCATGAGGTGAAGGGCCTGATCCTGCCAAGTTCCCAGCACCCTCGCCCCCCTCTGAAATGCAGGGTGAAGGGATGATGCCCAGCATCAGCACCCGAAACGCAGAATGCCCTGGCAGTCCCGGCCGGTGCTGGAAGGAGCACCAGGACACAGGGAGGAAGGAAGGAGGGTGGATTATGACTTACCCACATCATCTCATAACCTGCCTCAAGATGTATTTAAATTATAAATAAGTCGTAAGATTCTTTCTGTCAACACATTTCAATTTAGGACTTCTGGTTTGGCAAACAGTTTCACAAGAAAGCTCCTTACAATACCCAAGACGGTGTGAACACAGAGGACTCATGGCCACTCTTCTGCATCACAAAGCACCCTTTCCAATTTCACCTGAGAAATACTTCTTGTAATTTGTTTAAACTTTGAGGCTCTCAGGAGGCTGCCTACCCTTGATTTTCATTTAAAGTAACTATACCTTGTTTCTGTGCTGTATTAAACCCCAGCATAAATGCTTTTTTGTCAATCCAGTACCATAGCCCAACATGATGTTTTAACAAAGACAGCTTTATGCAAAGCTTGGAGCTGGGGAAAAGAAACAATGCAAATAAAAGACTGTAATTCTCCTATTAAATAATCTTGCTTTATTCTCCCTGACTCCTCCGCTGCCGGTCCCTATCTGCTGAGCCACCTCTGCTCTGTTTTAAGGTACGGGTAAAATTCACCCTGATTTCAATGACAGCAGAAATTTTTGCAGCCTCAATAAGGACTTGACTAGTGACAGGGCTGAACTGTAAAATTAGTTTAGGAGTGAAGATTTTATTATGCCTTCTTTACATCTGTAAGCCACGATCATTCTCAGTCACCCACAATGAAGACTCCATTTTTACAACACAGGATGGCGAGGCTAGGTGAAGCTTTCGACTCACGGGAAAAGCCCCACCTCCAAACCTGCTCACAAACAGGAGCCATCCTGGGCTCTGCAGAAGTGTGCTGGAAACCTACCCAGACCGGACGGCCCTTTGTGGTATTTCAGCACATCCTGCTCCTTGTCCTACCTTGGAGGAGTGAAAATGAAAATATGAATATACTTTCCAAAACCTCAACATAGTTTTGGTGCAAGGGTGGGGAAGGCAAAGCTGCGGTTTTGTTTGCATTGCACATCCACAGAAAGTTCAGTTTGGTTTGGCGCTTTTTTTGCACCAGTGCCTGATTACCCTTTGTGAAATGTCCCAGACAAAGCAACGCTGGGGCTTGGAACATGTCATATATCCATAGAAAAAAACATCATTTCTTAACCAACATTTGCCTTGTTGGTGCAGTAGGTCAATGTTCTTGACCGCTTTACATGGACAGCTAACTCCCAGCTGTGATGCAGAGTTGCCCACTGTAGTTTGGGGAGGAAACACTCCAAGAATCTCAGGTTTTCTCCTTGCTTGGAAAACTGATGGTCCTGATATCTCCAACCAGGTCACATTAAATCTTGCATTCATTTTGTGGTAATAGCTTTTTCTCTCAGCACTGTGTGGCAATGCTTAATTAACAAATGATCAGACCTGAGGAAAGATGTGAAAGATTGGAGATGTTTGAGGTGTATCACCAAAAGTATTTTCAAAGAGGTCACCAGTGGTGATTCACTTCAGCGAATTACTGCATTTTCCAGTGGCGTGGCCAAGCATAATAAGTGCAGAGGAAAAAAAATTGACAGAGTCAAAGCAAAGCAAATGGGAAGTTTGAAGGTTTTCATTTGGTTTTAATGAAACAAACAAACAACCCAAAACATTTTTTTCAGCTGAACATGAAATGCTGAGTATCATTTGGAAGTCATTTAAAACTTTTTTTTCTTTCTTATCTTTTTTCCATAAATTAGGTCAACCCTTCAAAGAAAATGCCATTTGGAAATGAAAAATGCAAAAAGCTTCAGTTTTAAAAAGTCAAATCAAATTGTTATTTCCATAAAGGAAACGTTCCACCCTAAAAATATCTACATGCCATGATTTTTAAACACTTCCCTTATTTATTTTGGTCAAAAACTTCTACAGCAAATTCAACCAGCGTTTTTGTCCCTGGTAAAAATGTACTGTTTATTAAAGTCTATACATTCCCCTCCACACCATAGAGTACAAAATACTAATTGCTTGTTACCAAAAGCTGAATTTAGTAAGTAAGCATGAGACAAGACAGTGTTCTCAATCATCACAAGTGCTCTGGCAAAAACACCCAGCAAGTAACAGACTCTGTATCAAACCAGACCACAACCAGAGCGGTTTTTTGTGGCCATTACCGTAGAGAAGGGGCTCACAAAGAGCATGATGCCCACAGGCAGAAATTTAGGATCTCCACTGAGTTTGTATGGGTCTGCAGCAATGTTTGCACACTGAAAAGCTGGTCAAGTGTCAAGAAAAAGGCTACAGCCCATGACCCTCATGTTTTCCCTGGTGGTCCTTATAGCAGAAGGTTTGGAAATGTAACAAAAATCCACTCCTCCCGATGCCATTTGGACATTTCTCTTAATAGAAGCAGCTCTCTGATTAGTATCTGGGTATTTGTCTACCTAAAAGGGTGGTGATGGGTGGGGGCAATATTGGAATGTTGTATTTGTTTAACTTTTTCTTGAAATCTTAGGGTCAAATTATACCTGTCCCACTTACTAATATCTGCCATTAGAAAAAGATTTTTTTTATAGAATGTGCTGTTACTCTAAACGTGCTGCCCAAGAGAAGGTTTACTGTTACTATAGATTTTGGAGTACTTTTGGCTGAATGGCCACGTGTGTGTCATGTTGGATGCTGGATATTTTGCCCCTAGGGTAAGGGGCACAACCCACGTATTTATGCATGTGCTGAAGCACAGTTACCCTGACCACCCTATCAGCCTATCTTGTTATCAGCCCCTCCATCTGCCTGTATATTTTATCTCATCGTTCTCTATTTATTTATATTGCTGTGATATCTGAGATCCTGCCTACACTCAGCTGCCAACGTCTAGAGCTCGTGTGCTGCACTGGAGGGGAAAGCATGAGGAGACGGTGCAAGGCTCAGCTTGGCCAGACATAGGTGTATAACGAAGGCAGATTTGAAGCACTGTCTTGCCTCTACAAAGTGCAAAATCTGTGTGGGTTTGCCTTTTTTTTTTTTTTTTTTTGGATGAGGTGTTGTTTTTCTGCAAGGTGATTGTGTGGGGAGGTGCAAAAAGGTACTCAGCTCACTTCCAAACAAGCTCAAATTCACCAAACTGGTGTCAGAGATTTTTTTTTGTAAAAAAAAACCTAACTTTTTCTTTTTTTTTAATTTCTGACATTTGTTTTTGAAACATTTGTTCCCCAGCTGTGTGCTTTGCTGGTCTCTGGGTGTTAAATACAGGGAGGCAACGTCTAATTGTGGTTTTCCTGAGGGTGCTGAAACATTTAAAATGTGTACAGACTCGAGGTCAGTGTCCTGGAAGTGTCAGCTTTCTCCCTCAGAGGAAGCCCGTGTGAGTGGTACCTCGTGAATCACTCTCCCAGGGCCGTATACCTGAGATTCTCAAATTCTGCCTGAAGGAGGGTAGAAACGTGGCTCAAACGCTATTTATCACCCCTGTCTTTCAACAACACTAGCAGAGTCATCCAATATCTGCAGCACCGCCGAAAGACTCCCGTCCACTTTTGCAAGGAAGGTCATGCAGAGGTAACTGAGCACTGCTGCAGTTAACCATTTCTCTTGACCCGACAGGTTGTTCTCCCCCTTAAATCAAACTCTGGGCACAGCCCAGGTATGTTCCATGGGGACTTTTTTGGGGGGGGGCTAGTCTCTCTGGAAATGGGAGATAAAAGGAAACATGAGAAAATTATTTCTGTGGGCTCTCTTCTGGGTGTTCTCATGGCAGGAACCCCCAGTTCCAGGCTGGTAAGGCCCCTGTTAGCAAGAATTAAAATGAAATGGCAATGTCAGCACTGGTTTTGTTACAGCATGTTTGATTCATGCTGTATCTTACTTGTAAGACCCAGATTGGCCTTACAAATGTCAGTGAGTTATGCCCCATGTCAAGTAGGTGGAGCTATTATTAGTAGTAGATCAAACATAACTATGATATTAGATTGGGATTTACACCCCTACGTTCCTGGATTAAAGGGGAGCAGCTGAAGGACTTGTGAAAATACACAGCTTTGGTACATCTAGGCCCACTTCTCTTTCCCTGCCAGTACCCCGTGCCTTGGAAGAAGCCAATGCATTGCCTTAGCAGCCTTCCAAAAATCTGTCCTAACAAACTAAAACAATGCCCAATCCATGAAGCTGCCAAGACACCTACCCTCCAGGACGAGCATTTTGGACCCATTTTAGACTGATTCCCTGCACTGAACAGAGTGTAGTGCTGTCTCTGGAGTCCCACTGTTGAGATAAGCAACTCTCATCGAAAGGCAATGGTGAAATGGTGCCCCTTTTTCATAGTGGGAGAAGGCACATGGAGGTCTACCCCACCCCAACACTAGGGCCCAGAATGAGGAGAGAGAGGGCGAGGGCGAGGGCGAGGAGAAGAGAAGAGAAGAGAA
>VZTV01066992.1:0-25939 GCA_013400875.1 Anhinga rufa
GATTCTATGATTCTATCTTTCCTCCTTGACGATAACAGGTGCATTGTCAAGGAGGATAGACAAGACATTTAGCTCTCAGATTGCTAAGCTAGGTGAAACTAACTTTTTCCTGAACAATGTGGAACACATGCTTCCTATTTCCAGGTTTATCTGTTAAACTATGAGAAGCCACAGTAACCAATCAAAACTCAAAGATAATTCATTATAAGCTGTAATTATGTAGCAGTGGGGGAGTAAGTATACAAAAGACTTTAAATCTCTAATTAACCCTAGGAAATAAAAAATGAAAAGTGACTGAATGTGCATCGTAATAAATGCAGGATAAATTATGCTGCAGTGACAGCTCAGACAAAAGACTCCTTTTTCAGTTAAAAAAAAAGATGGTTTCTCATTTAAACTGAACTCTCACTTTTTGAATACTAAGTTTGTAAAGAGAAATTAATATAGCATATCTAAGCTGGTAGTGAAATGCCCAGAGCATTTATATTATTTTCTCCAGTCCAACATCTTCAAAATATTGTGGCTCCTCCATCTGACAAAAGTTTACTCTCCTCTCCGTATTATGAGGGGAAAGATACTTAGGAGAATTTCAAGGTTTCCAACTGCAGTAGAAAAGTTTACCCTATTCCTATTTTCCCATCTACCTACTCTCATCCTCACCTCCTAAAACAGGCACCTTCAACTGCACCTGAATTTTGCTCTGTTTTTTTAACTTCCTTAGTGAAATAAGAGACAGTGCTCTGAGCTCTATCTCCACCACCTGGAAAAACTTCCCTTTACAAAAGCTCTCCCATCATTCATCATCTGCTATTTTCCTCTCTCTTGTGTGTCTAAGAGCACCAAGCTGGTTAGGGAGGTATAACATCTTTAGACATAGACTGCTTCTGTCCATGTACCTAAAGAACAGCATCCAGGGGAAAAAGCAAGATTGTCTACTGCATTTTGGAAATGTTTCCAACTTAAATTGATCCTCACCCCAGATTTTTCAAAATTCTTATGATTCACAATGACACCTGAGTTCAGTGTGAAGAAATTTAATTTAACCTAACCATCAAAATTCAAGTCTTAGGAACCACAAACCAGGAGATGAATTTAATAGAATGTAGTCTTCTGGATCAAGTGACTTCCCTATAAAATAGATATGTTCACTTCCTGGAGTAGTGACAATTTGAAATCTTTGTGAAGCATTCAGATTTTATATGATGAATCATGAGAAAATGCATATTTTTTTATTTTATAAGAAAGTTCGATTAGCATGCAATAAATACTATATATACATGCATTATCAAAAAGCAAAGTCAAGCATATTGAAATATGTTTCCAGCCTTAATTTCAGCCTGTTTATATATAAGCGCATGTGTGTGTATATAAGTAATATATTTTAAATATATTTAAAATATATTTAAATATATATGTTGCAATATACATAAACTCTTAAGGTTAAAAAAATTATTTTCTTTGATCAAATATCTCATCACCATAATTTTTTGAGAGGAGCATTACCTGCTTGGGAATTATGCAGACAGTTCCAGAAAGCATTAAAAATACTTCTAATACAGTATTTTACGTGTTTCAGGGAGGAAAAAAGCTATTCTAAAATGTTGGAACATTTTGGAGAGAAAAAGGTTTATGAAAATGATTAGGCTTTTGTAACTGGAAAGAGGCGTGGGGAAAAGAAAATTACAGAAGATGCATTTAAGATGTTTCTTTAAAAAAAAAAAAACAAAAAACCAAACAACCAAACAACTCAAACAACTGATGTTTTTCTATTAGGTACAACCCTACTTTCTGTTCCATCTTTCAGACTCTTGCAGAACCAGAAGCTGAGTTGCATGACCCTACTGGACATCCAGGAAATTTTACTGTCAAGAGATAAGAAGTCCACATTTTTTACCTGAAGGGCTAATAGATACAAGATTTTAAGTCATCACTTTGCGTATGATTGAGCAACACCCTCTTGTATTCAGATGAGCTTGCTTTGGAGGTAAAATTCCTTAGCCGAGGAATAACGGAGTTTGATTTTTAAAAGATACGGCAGCTATTTAAAGCTGCTTAGAGACAGGTTTGTAGACAGAAGACTGATGAAGTAGGTATAATATTAGAGGCATAAAAATTGCAGTTAATGATCTGACCCTGCAATTTATGGTATATTTATTACTCTTGCCAATAGTCACCGTCTCTGTAATAGAAATAAGTAGTTGATGAGGCCAAAATCATAACAAAACATTAATCTGCATTCAGGGATTATTTTTAACGAACAGACAGTTTTAAGATAAGAACACAAAAACAGTGGGTGAACCACAATGTAAAAAAGATAGTTCTGACAAGACTAAAAAAAGAACAGATCAGCTGACCTTGTTAGCACAGGAAAAGCCTATCTAAAGAGCTGATCTTTCTATTCATACTTTCTAAAAAAAACACATGGATTTCAAGGACACACACTGTGGTGGGTGGACCCTGGCTGGACACCAGATGCCCTCCAAAGCCATTCTATCACTCCCCTCCTCAGCTGGACAGGGGAGAGAAAATATAACGAACATCTCATGGGTTGAGACAAGGACAGGGAGATCACTCAGCAATTACCGTCATGGACAAAACAGACTTGACTTGGGAAAAAAATTAATTTATTACCAATCAAATCAGAGTAGGATAATAAGAATAAAAACTAAATCTTAAAACACCTTCCCAGCACCCCTCCCTTCTTCCTGGGCTCAACTTCACTCCCGATTTTCTCTCCCTCCTCCCTCCGGCAGCGCAGGGGGACGGGGAATGGGAGTTGCGGTCAGTTCATCACACTTTGTCTCTGCCACTCCTTCCTCCTCAGGCTGGGGACTCCTCACACTCTTCCCCTGCTCCAGTGTAGGGTCCTTCCTATGGGTTACATGCTCCATGAACATCTCCAACATGAGTTCTTCCCACAGGCTGCAGTTCTTCATGAACTGCTCCCGCGTGAGTCCCTTCCATGGGGTGCAGTCCTTCAGGAGCAGACTGCTCCAGCGTGGGTCCCCCACAGGGTCACAAGTCCTGCCAGCAAACCTGCTCCAGTGAGGGCTTCCCATGGGGTCACAGCCTCCTTTGGGCATACACCTGCTCCAACGTGGGGTCCTCCACTGGCTGCAAGCGGATATCTGCTCCACCATGGACCTCCATGGCCTGCAGGGGGACAGCCTGCCTCACCATGGTCTTCAGCAGAGGGAATGTCTGCTCTAGAGCCTGGAATACCTCCTCCCCCTCCTTTTTCACTGACCTTGGTGTCTGCAGGGTTGTTTTGCTCACATATTCTCACTTCTCTCTCTGTCTGCAGTTTCCCTTGCACAGGTTTTTTTTTTCCCTTCTTAAATAGCAGAGGCGCTACCACCATCGCTGATGGGCTCAGCCTTGGCCAGCGGGAGGTCCATCTTGGAGCTGGCTGGCATTGGCTCTATCAAACACAGGGGAAGCTTCTACCAGCTTCTCACAGAAGCCACCCCTGTAGCCCCCCTGCTACCAAAAGCTTGCCATGCAAACCCAATACACAAACTGAGTCTCATTTCTCCTGCTGAAACAAAGACCAGGAAAACCCCACAATCTTAGTAAATGACATTAATTTTCGTAAATACTGATCAAATGTTTCTGACTTTTAAAACATACCAGGATGTTAAAAAGCTAAGAAGGAATGAGTTAATCTGAGTTTATGTAAGTGATTTAATTTAAGTTTGAACAATATGGATGCTACAAATCAAGAAATTCAGAAGTCATTTGGTAAAGTCAGGTAGCAGACAAATCGTTAGTCACCATCTCCCAGTAAATCAGTGTATGCAGTCCGTTCTGTCAATCCAGGGGAGAAAGCAAGGTTAAGGTGCTGCACCCTCTTACACTCTCTTATTAAATATATTTAGTTTATCTTATGCTGGTACCTAGAAGCCATAGTCCTAGACCAAGACCTGTGCTAGAATCTGTGTGATACATAATGATAATAAACTTTTATTACAGCTGTGCTTAAAAATGCAAATCAGTTTGAGGGCCTTCATTGCAGTCCATGTGGTACAAATGGAAAAAAGACAACATTGTTGTGAGGAACAACTATATGCCTGACTAGAAAGCACAGTGATTAACACATTGACAGAAGAAAGTAACCAAGATCTAAAGATCCTGAAACAATAGGAGCACTAAAATGAAAGCTTCTCCTGGCACAGGGTCAGCAACTTTAATGAAGTCGGGAGGGAATCAGGAAACAGAAAAGGAAAAGAGAATGAACACAGCATTTGAAAGAGAAAATAAAATATGGAAAACCAGAACTAAACCAGAAAAAAAATCCTGAAGGAAAGCAACACCATGTTGACAGGCTCTCCAAAACTACCTTCAAACCTTCCTCCACCTTCTTTTATATTATTCATTTAAAATATAAGTTTAACCCAATAATTTTAAGGTACTCCAAAAACCTCTTCCCATACATCTATGTCCATTTTTGCCTCATAAGAAGTCAGTAAAGATGAAAAACTCAAAGAACCTTGGGAAAAGAGGCAGCTTGGGAAGAGAGAAGCAAAAAAGATGGCGTGCACAACACTGGTAAAAAGATGCTAGGACTAAGAAATGAGGTAATGAGGAGAGTGGACAGGAGTCAGCTGGGGAAAAGAAAGGCTGGCTACAATCTGTAAGAGTGGAAAATGTGGAGGCTACCTACTCAGAGTAGCTGCCATCTAAAAACATGGAAAGTAAGCACTCTGTTGGCAAGAAATGAGCCTGAATTCCAGGTTCTCTCTAAAAGCTCTATTTTCATTCCCTGACCCCTGTTGTGAGACCTGAGGAACTCTATAAAAAAGGCAATGTCTTTTGAGTAGTATGGCAAAATTCAAGCTTAAGTCTGTTCAGACTATTTTAATTCTCTTACTCTGCTCTCTGTTCATATGCACCGTTCCTGCTGATGCAGAATATCAATTGATATTTATCATGCGTATTTGTAAACAAATTTATATTTAACATTTCTTATTTAAGAGAAAGAAACAGACACTAACACACGAACACACTTCACTTGAAATATGCTTCTGCTACAGAAATTACATGTTATTTATTGATCAACAGCTTTTGCTTGTGATGTATTTCTCTGTACAAGGCAATCATCACTGTCTTGTGTCATAGCAACCTGATCTAGTTGAAGATGTCCCTGCTCACTGCAGAGGGGTTGGACTAGATGACCTCTAAAGGTCCTTTTCAGCCTAAACTATTCTATGATTCTATACAAAAGTGCTTCAGTCCTCAGCCTGAAATGTTACCTGTTAGCATCCTGACAACAAAACACACAAGGCTGTCATGGCATTTTAAAAGGCATTTATCTGGTTGGGCCGCAATCACCAAATTCCTAGAAAGACCTTATTAAAACTAAGTATTATGTAAGAATCACAACTTTTAAGACAAAAAAAAAAAAGTTAATAGGAGAATATACAGTCTATATGCATTTTTTAATTCCTTAAGGTTTACCACGTCCTGCAACACTTACCATCATTACCAACTGCATCAAGTCTCTGTAAAGGTGTATGAAAAACCCCATTTCCTTCCTCTACAGAGAGTTTTGAACTATTTAGATTTCTTAACCTCAAAACTCACTTCAGATTAGAGTTTGGAAGTAAGCCACCGTCTACTATTTGCCCTCTCACATATTGTTGTCATACACCCAGTACAAACCAGTTTTACATTGCATAGCAGATCACACCTTCATTTCCTACTTCTTTTGCAAAGCATAGTCAACTTTCACATGTAAGGAGGATAGCAGATCAAAACCTTATACCCCTTCAGCATGAAAATTTGTATTTGCCACCATCGTCCTTTTTTAAGCTGTCCAAACTGCTGTGCTTCTAAACAAAGGGTACCACAAGACAAACATATTCTCCAGAGGGCAAACTCCTGGCTCAGCTCTTTCTACTGCTGAGCCACCAAAATACTTTCATATATGCATTTAACCATCAGCATGAAAATGTCTGACAAATGGGATTGTAGATAGGAGAATACAGCTCTAAATGAGAAAGCACAAGACAAACACAAGATTAAAAAAAATTATTTTTGAAAACTCAAGTGTGCTAGTACAGGAAGAATATTTTTTTCAGTTTAGTCCACCCTTGGTCATTTACAAATTGAGTGTGTTTTAAAAACTCATTCCCAAAGGAAACTTTTTTCCTTTGGGAGGCTGTGTATATGTCAGCATTCTACATGATCCTTTTTAAAACTTGGGGAGAAGAAACATATCAGTGGGTAAGGCAAGTAGATCATATAGCCGATAACAACAGCTTGGTGAAGACAGATTTTTCATGACAGTCGCTGCAACACATCTGTAAGAGATATTACCCATGGAATTCCATACACTGCTAGAGTGTCTCATAAAGAAAAAAAAAAAAAGACATTTCTTCACATGCCTCTAGCATTTTTTAGCATCTTATTTTATTTAACATCTTATTATTGCAATTTCTTTTTCATAAATACCTTGTCTAATTGTTTCATTTTTTTTTACTGAAGGTGAAATGGGATTGAAAAAAATACCTTATTACAAACAAAAACTAAAAGAAATATGTCAGCTTCTTCACCAAGAATCCCCAGACAAGATAATGATAATTTATTTACCAGTGCAAAGGAAAACATTTTCAGTGTAAACAGACCTTACAAAAACAGCTGTAAACAAACTACCACATCAGTGTTACATCAGATAGGTGTTGCATTAAAAAAAACTTTTAAATGGTTTGCAAATTTAAAAATGTCCAATAACTTATAATAATGTTAGGCATTATTGGTCATTAGTCAGCAATTGGTCATTGCTGTTTTTTAAAAACTTATCTTTATCATGTCATGAAATCATGATGTCAGTGTCTATATGAGTAATTTAATCTGTTGTGAAATCATTGAAGACATACAGTTTTATTTGGTACATTTATTCTAAATCTAATATGTCTATATATTTGCAACCAATTATCAGCACTGTTGATAACCAGGGTTCTAATTTGGCCTTTATCTAGCTTCACACTTCCAAAACTTTATTTGTGAGTTGAAAACCTCAATTTTCTCATTTTAAATTTCACTATTTTATATTCCAAATGCTGCTGCACAGAGGATCAAAATGTACAGCCTACAGGTCACATGGATTGTGAGAAGCATTTGAATGAAGACACATGCAAACACAAAGTTTTTCTGGCCACCCTTCTGAAGTCATGATTTTCCTATGCACCTTCATGTTACATCCTAGCAATGAAACAGTCTTTAATGAACAAACCCTCAAGGCCCACTCCACTAGCACTTGAATGACAACATATTTGACCCGTAAAATCATATCTTTGCACCTGGCAGATAATGCATTATTTTTCAGGCATGTACACTCTTTGTCTCAAATGAAACAGAAAAGAGTCTTCTTGTATGCAAACAGAGAGTATTCAAAGCCACATGCATTGACAGTAACACATTATTTTCATCCACAGAACCCAAACGCAACCCCATGCCCTTAGCTCATATTTTATCACTGTACTTCATATATCTTCTTACAGAAAAACTTATCATCCTTTATCACAGCTCAATGGCAAAATCCAGAACAAAGGCATATGAAGCACTATTACCTTCCTGCAAACTTTCCGGACTGAAGGAGCAGGTATAGGAAAGGATGCACCTTACAATATTATTCCTAAAACATTGCAGCTATGTATTTTGCAGTTTTGACTTGTGAATGTTGGTGGGTTCCCCTTAATGCCTAAAGATGCTCCTGCCACAAGCTATCCACCCATACATGTTCCTTGATTGCTGTTGCTAGACAAGAAGGTGGAATAGCCCCAAACCCACGGCAGCATAGTCATGTAAACTGATATTTGTTTTCAGTTACCTTAGTATGCTTGACTGTAAATGCTTCAGCTCAGGAACTGTTTCATGTATGCTTCAGCTAGTCCTGCCATTTTTAGCAGCAAGATATGCTACAGAGCAAACAATAGGAAGCACCAGCTGCCTCAGACACACAACTTTAATCCATCTGCTTTCATCTGCTTTTCATTAATATCTCACTAATGGATATAAATTCTGCCTTACCACTGTATGCTATACATACGCAGTTTGAAAATAACATAAAAATCAGCAGAGTGCCAGGTAACACTGTATAGAACTGCTATGCACAGTAATCTGATTTTTCCAGAAGTACTTTTTTGAAGACCATGCAATTTGCAGAGACAAAAACAAGATCTAAAAGCAAAATGGGAGACCATATTCTGAAACACATTTACACTGAGAAAGATTCTGGGGTCATAGTAAATAAGCTAATTAAGCATGAACCTTCAGCGCGGTGCCTTAGATAAGAAAATGACTGATTCCTAGATGCTTAAGCCAGCAAATACTAAGATTACTGAAGATCTGGTATTTATCTCTGCAAAGAGTATTATTGAGATCATTACTGGAATATTATGTCATGCTGTGCAGTGTGCACATTAAAAAATTACTTGGTAGAAAGTTAAAAGGGATACAAAAAAGGTCTTCAAAATAACTTGTTATATGGAGAATCCATCTGTGAAAGCATCAATAAGCTCTCATTAGTCTGTCAATTAGAAGGCTAAGATATGACTTGATCAGCATCTACAAATATGTGTAAGTAAAGGATTCCTGGCTAATAGCTTCTTATAGTAACAATTTTAAAACTGTATCATAAGATCCAGTAACGAGAAAACAATGAAAGATAAAGTTCAGGCTCAGGTTTACATTTCAACTGTAAGCCTAAAGAATTACAAATATTAGAAAGGGGGGGTGGTTTCTCAAGCATTATGTTTTTTTGAAATCATACCTTTTTTTAAAAAAATATGCCATATCTTACACAAAAATTATGGGTTCCAAGTGTCCTGAGCAGCCCGGCACTAAATGAACACAACTGTCCCTTCTGCTCTTAAAATTCATGAAGCTCTGAGTATTCCTCAAATTGCATGGTTAAAATAAATTTTTTAAAAGCAAGGGAGTCCTCGGGAAAAATATGTTTATTTTCCTATGTTTCTCAAGTGGATGTCATCTAGGACAGCAACTGATTGTATTTCAAAGTCCTTCACAGTCTATTCAGAACCTATTTGTCATATTCAGTACTCAAAGATTAGTTCCTAAAGACTTTTTAAGAGGCACATAAACTGAGCATCAGGAATCACCAAAGACAATCACAGACAACAGCAAGACCTGGAGCAGATAGTGTAAGGCACTCACAGGGAGACCGAGTTCCAGCAGACTGTTTTTAATTGAACTCCTGCTTATAATATTCTAAACAATGCTTCTGCTTTGACCATCCTAGAATAAAAACTTCTACCACTATGCATAGTTTAATTTTCCAAGTGTTGCACTTGTTCTTATGAAGTTTCCCCTTTATAGGGTAGCAGCTGTCAACAGCTGGACAGCCACCCTGCTGCCTTCTTTTGAATTGCACCTGCACGTCTGGGATGCTTACAAAAAGCTTGAGAACATTTAGGCTGCTAATAGTCAGCAAAAAATTTCCTTTCTAGGTGAGGAATTTTGTCTTAATGCACTACACTCCCCGTTTACGATACCCCCATTTCCGTCATATGGTTAAACCACATACTTCGGGGACAAGGACTGCCTTTTTGCCTTAACTCTGTAGAGGCCTGGGCCAATAGAGTCCTCACCATATCTAGGTCCAGCTAGAAATAAGTAAGAATTAAATACAGTTAACTGACAAAAACCCTGCAGTTTATAATATTTTTATATCTTTGAAAACATTGAACTGTGGATAGAAAATTTTTACAATAGCTGCCCCCAGGTAGGAAATTTCCTTTCACTTGTTGTGTAGACATGACTCTTTCAGGACTCAAAAATCCCACTTCAGTTCTTGAAGGTGAGTTCAGCTAAGGGCATCTAAAATATAAGCCTGCTTCAGAAATTATTTTTTCCCAATATTAAATTATTGTACAATGCTTTTAAGCATTGTTAACTGTTTCCAGCAAGTCAAGGAGTCTTTCCTATGAGGAATAATATCCACTAAATATCACATTTAACAATTCAAAACAAACTTATCTAATTCTTGCTATTAATCTCCACTTTTTGTCCTTACCTAGTTATTTGTACACCTCCTTTTCTCTAGGTTTCCCCTATTGCCATTTTTGTCATGTTCATTGAGTGCAACCATCAGTTTATTTACTTCACAGTCACCCCTTTCACAAATACATTTCGTGACCTGGCATCATCATCTGCATCTGCTTCATATTATTTTCCTTGATTTTCAACACTCTTGTATAGCTATGTTACTGCCCATATATTATTTTAGATCACCTGCTGCCCTTCTTTCCAATTCTCACATTCTTCTGTCCCAATGACCACTTACGTTCCTTCTGTTGAACTCATAATATCTTTTTCATTGTTTCATTTGTTTCATTCAATCTTCTTCATTGTTTTTGGTCACCTGATCCCTGTGTGCAGAAATGTTTTTGGAAATATGTATACACACAAAACTTCCAGTACCCTCTATAATCTCTCCTCATTACCTGGCATTTTTCCTACAGTCTCCCCAAAAATAGTTTTCTGATTTCCTATAAATTGAAGAGTGCTGCCGTGTTCTTCCTTGATTCACGGCTCATAGCTCAAGATATCTTGGTGTAATAATTTTTTTTCCATCTGTAAGACCATGTCTAGTTCACTGATGTTTCTAAAGTTAATCCATCAAGATATGTACCACATGCAAATAACCATATTTTTCCCATTACTTTCTTTTATTCTTACTTTGTATTTCATATTATTTGTTATTCTTACTAGTTGCAAGCTGTCAAAATTACACAGTAAGTCTCTATAGATATCTCTATTCACTCTGTAATATGCTGTGCTCCCTTTTGGCTGCTGCATAGATGGCGTAAGCAATGGAAGTTTTGTATGAATTATATGAAAAGAGTTTTGCTAATGCAAGGAGCATTTTAAGAAAGCATAAATCCCAGAAGGAAAAAGAAATTTGAATATTTCACTGTATTAGGAGAGCGCTATGAGGTAGTAACAAAGAGACAGGTGGTTAATACCAAACACCTATTAGCCACTGGTGATATAAAATATTATTTGGTAGTGTTCTCATGCACACATGCATCCTCATTTTAAATGAGTGATCTATGACAGAGATACACAGCTGCACTGTCAGCCATTATGCTCAACAACCAGGCCAAAGTTGAAGTAGAATCTGACCCAGAATGTGACAATAAGGACAAACCAAAGTTGTGTAAAAATATTTACAATTGGCCCTACATGTGATACAGGTGATATTCCATTTAGTCTTGTATGTTCAAAAAGGCACTATCAAAAGTAGTTTAAAAATGCATGACAGAGGATATTAAGCTATTCACTATGTAAGGGGACACACTTCAGTATGCATACTTTACTGCTCACCTTTTCAAAAAGTGCTTTTGAAGATGTAATTACACTTGAGAAGCTAATGTGGAAAGTTTACATCTAGTGGGCCTTGAATAGGTAGCTTCCTTTTACCCTTTGCATTCAGTAGTTTAGCATGAAGTGTGTTACCAGTGCCATTAATCTGTGGCGGTCACAAGCTTTCAGAACTCTTTTTCGAGTTACAAGGTGCTGTAGCTTTGAGAGAGAATAATTGGGGTGAGCACTTCATACCATCTCCCTCATTTTCTTCTGCCTTGTGACCATTCTCCCACTCATACAAGGAACTTAGTTACAAATGCTAAAACAAATATCAACACACCTATGCTTCCTTATTTTAACATTTGGTTTAACAAGGCTTGACTTTGGTAAGCACACATTTAAGACTATAGGTTTCATAGGAGACATACATTAATCAAGCGTAGTAAAAAAAAAGTGGTTTAACACCAGTCTTGTTTTGCAAAAGGGGCTCTCTAGGTTCCCTGATTATTTGTCACATGGAGTGTTCAGCAAGATGTGGCTGATTAAGTGAAGGAAGGTTCTTTTCAGACTCACTGAAAGAGAGAAGAAGCTTTCAAAGGAAAACCATGCTCTACTCTTCTTTCTGCAGTCTGGTTTGACTGGTTACTGTTATGAAAATACAACACACATAATAAAAGAGGAACTTATTTATTCATGGCCATCTAGGGATAGTAGGCAAAAAGCAATCTTTTTCAGTTCAGTTAAAATAAACAAAGTTATTCATATATTAGTGTGCATTTCAAATAAATACTGAATTTATAAATAAATTATATCTCATTACATCTTCATCTTATTAATTCATTTCTGGTAAAAGATTTAGGTCCAAATGAGAACCAGCAATATCCGCACCTTAAGTTTATGTCCAGAAGGACAATTTCTGACATCAAATGTGTCGGGCATCACATGTGTCTTTATCTATCTTATCCCAGTATACTGAAAGTTAAAATCCCATTATTTGTATCCACATCAATTATGTTCATCAGTGGATAGCAGCACTAAGTTAAAACCTGATTTTAAAGCTTGTTCTAGAACTACTTTACATAAGCTGTTCTGTGAAAAGAGAAAAAAAAAGGTAAACAAACAAAAAACAGAACACAATTCTGCTACTTAGCACAGTCTAGATGAAATTACTTTCGTATATAATTCATTAAAGCTCCAGTATTAAACAGGTTAAAGCATTTTTCCCCGTCGAAGTTATTTAATGGGTTTCAGTGCTATGAATCCTTCAGAACAATAGTTAAAAATTGAATAATCTTGCATTATTTGTAACTATGGTGGAGATATGTGTTTTGGTTAATACAGTTATAAAGGAACTTTCCTGAGCTGCAAAAGTACTTTGTTAAATTAACAATTATTGCCATAGATGGTTGTGCTGGGAAACTCTTGTTTGGCCCAGTCCATCCTGAGGACAATGCAAATTAGAATGAATGAAACAGCATGGTTCTTTTCAAGCTGCATCTCCAGATTTCTCTTCCTGCTAGTTCTGAAATCAAGAATATTTTAGACTATCTGCCTGCTGTACTATGTACTCTTCCTGCTGAGAAATTAATTTTCCCATACAAGCTTGTAAATCTATGATTCTGTCTCTTCAAGCAAATGATCTTTCATTTTAATGACAATTAAAAATCAGGTGGAAAAATTATGTATTTGGATCAAAAATGTACATCTTTGGTTTGTTCAACAAAGCAAAAAAGCAGTGTTTTTTTATTATTTCAGGATGAATTAAGAGTCTCCCTTCTCCCACTTTTTTTTTAACACCTAAATCTTAACAGTTAATGGGATACACTGAGAGGACATTCACAGAATTGATGGGGAAGATGTGGCATCTTATTTTTTTCCAATCAGCCCAAAAGCAGAGCTTTTCAGTCACATGTGAGACTCATCTTCAAACACACACCTGTTCTTTTTGATAGGATTTGAACCCTTATATTCCAGGAGAGTATCTTTACCAACAGGTTTCAGTGTATTTCTCAGTAAATTGTTCTCAATCCCTCTTCTTGACACCAATACATTTTGTAGAAAAGTGCAGTATATATGGCATTAAAAAGGGAGTAAGAGCTATTTTACACCTGGTAGATAGCTTACGTGCAAAACCCAGTTTTCAGTCAGTGCCTCAACTAAGATGCAATTTCTGTAAGTGGAATAGCAGGAGAGACCACAATAGATATGTCCTGGTTTCAGCTGGGATAGAGTTAATTTATTTTTTTTTGTAGTAGCTAGTATGGGGCTGTGTTTTGGATTTATGCTGAAGCAGTGGTGATAATGTGGAGATGTTTTAGTTGTTGCTAAGTAGCGCTTACACTAGTCAAGGACTCTTTCAGCTCCCCATGCTGTGCCGGGTGCACAGGAACCTGGGAGGGGACACAGCCGGGACAGCTGACCCAAACTGACCAAAGGGATATCCCACACCATATGATGTCATGCTCAGCACATAAAGCTGGGGGAAGAAGAAGGAAGGGGGGGACATTGGGAGTGATGGTGTTTGCCTTCCCAAGTAACCGTTACGCGTGATGGAGCCCTGCTTTCCTGGAGATGGCTGAACACCTGCCTGCCCATGGGGAGCAGTGAATGAATTCCTTGTTTTGCTTTGCTTGCGTGCGCGGCTCTTTCTTTCCCTATTAAACTGTCTTTATCTCAGCCCATGAGTTTCCTCACTTTTACTCTCCCAATTCTCTCCCCCATCCCACCGGGGGGGAGTGAGCGAGCGGCTGCGTGGTGCCTGGTTGCTGGCTGGGGCTAAACTATGACAAGGTAGCATACTTACAATTTGCCTACAGAAAATTTGAACAAAAAAAGGCTACAGAAGGATCTTTGGTTAAAAAGTACTGGAAAGCACTGCCTGCTTCTTATTTTTCTGAAATATTTCTTCTTCTAAACAATCAGAAAAACCCAATTCAAAGTCACAAACAGTTTTGCATTAAAGTAATTTTTAATATCTTAAATAAGTAAAATCACCTTAGAGTACCTACTTCATGGATCCGAAGGCCATCCAGATATTTCAGAAAAAGCATTGTTATTTTGACAGTTGGAACAAAACACTTGCAAAGCTGGATTTTAAGACACATTTATTTCACTGTACTCAGTACTGGCTCAGATATCTGAAAATATTACTGGGTTTAGTTAAATTTTGCACTTGCAAAAACTTGTAAGGGTTTGCAGATGACTTTCTTATGTTCAGCTATAACTTTTCCTCTTCTTGCTTGTTTTTCCTAGCAGACCCATATTAAACCAAACAAAACCAAAAAACAAACATTCCCACAGCTTGGTCAATACACCACACTAGCAAAAGATTGCAGCACAGCTCCAGATCAATTGTATAACCCACAGAGGCTACAGAAAGGTAGTCACTTCTATTTTTCTGTTGAAGTGTTGGAGAAGCCAACATATTGGCCAGCATGAATTAGTAGACAATATCTTAACTATCTAACTGAACCCTAGTTCAATCACATTATGAACTTCAGATGATAAAATATTTGCAACCGCCAAAGGGTTCCTGTGAATGCAGAATAACACAGGGCAATGCAATCCCTGACATAGCCCCAAGCCTCCCTGTATGGCAAAATGGGACAGGCAGACACAGTGAAATTATTTTAGCTACTGGTCCCAGAGGAGTACAGGAACACCCCAGTGACACTTGGTTAAACATATAAACTGTGTTTCATAAGCAAATAAACCATGCTTAGCATGGGTATTCCACTGCTGTGAGATCGCTACACTGCCTCCAACTCTGGTTTGGTGGGAAGGAGTCAGGTGAGTACTAGTTCAGTGTTGCCTCTACTGGGCTCCACTGCATGACATGGGCATGCTCCAAAGGGCTGAGGGGCACAGCTCTCATCGACTTTCAGTGGAGTTGCCACACCCCACCCTTGTTTTCTAGGTGGGTGTGACGTAAAAGTAAATTTTTTTGCATTGGTGCCATGTTAAGTGGAACACATGCAAGACGTACACACATATTTTAATAAAGAACACTTTCCAAAGATCTGAAGCAAGTATTTAAAAAGGAAAACACTTTTGAACACAGAATCACAGAATCAGAATTGCAGAATGGTAGGGGTTGGAAGGGACCTCTGGAGATCATCTTGTCCAACCCATCTGCTTGAGCAGGTACACTTAGAGCAGGGGTGTACATTTTATACCTGTTGAAATTATTTTAAGGAATCATTCAAGAGTGCCCAAAAAGCAAGGCAACTCATCAAGACCCTCAGCAAGACAGCCAGCTGGCAAGCCCACAGCATTTCCAAAGCAACAGCCAGAGCAGACTGTGGTAGCTGCCAGCTGATCAGATGTTGTAGCTGATGAGACACTATTTTCCATATATTTATATCTAACTCCACTAGAATCTAAAACATAACTTCTCTTCATGAAAATAGATCATACAATGGAAAACTGATGTGAAGTAGAAATTTAGAGGCAAAATTACATATTCAATGGTTAAACGGTAGTTACACTCCATATTCCAAGAATGCACAGGGATCTGAATCACAGTTCATCACCTCTGCCTCAAATACTTCAAGGGATGTAGTATAAGAATAAATCTGAGCCTTCAAAAAAAACCCCTTTATTCTACAGAAGGGCCTTGCACACTATCCACACAGAGCTCTGCAGAAGTGTTTTCTGGCACTTGTCATGGGAGCCCACCTGTGCATATCAGATCATAAATTCAAAAGGAAACACTGACAGGATCAGCTCTTGGGCTTGAAACCGCCTTATGAGACAGCCTGAGAGTGGGTGCTTTAAGGTACAAAGTCAGGACTCCTGTGATAAAAGCAGCTCCTACCCTACCTCCCAAGCCAGAGTCCAAACTACTGCTTCCTCTGGCAAGGCCACCACCACTGCTTGAAGGCAAGGGCATGAATGAAAGGTGGTAACCCATGGTCTAAGTATGTTGCTCTAAAATCAGGTCCCTGAATTCTGCACTGGCTCTTGGCCACGGAGCTGCATGAACTTTTACAAAGGCTAAAAATGGCATATTTCCACACTGTTATAGTGAACTAGCCTATTTATACCAGCTGTTGGTGTTTGCAGTAATTTAAGCAGTTCAGTGGCTCACTGGGCATTTATTTCTAAGCTTCCAGGAAGTGCACTAAGGAAAAGAAAACAGAAATACTGTAAAACACTAATCCTGTCTCTCAAGGCTATGAAATTCAAATGGCCATACAAGTCTTTAGATGCCGACTCTGTTTTATGGGCTGTGATCAGGTACCAAGTAAGGAAGTTAGCTAAAACCACGATGTCTTCAAAAAAGCGTTACATGAGAGCTTGGCTGGAACATTAGAGGTGAACACTTCTTTTCCAAAGCTTTTCTTAAAAATCTCACTGTTCAAAGGCAACAAATTCTTACTCAAAGTTTATTTAAAGACAATTCAGCAGATGTTCACTTAGCCTCACAACCACTTGAATATGCAGCATAGGACAGGATACAAGACTCTTCAGCATAGTGATCCAAAAAGGTGAAGAATATGAAAGAAAAACTCTATTTAATTGAAACAAAAGATGATTAAAATTTCCTTGAATAGCAGGTGTCCCTGACCATACTGGCTTAATCAGGCCCTAAATAAGCTCTGTCATGGACCACTACTAAGACATTTCTCTCCCAAAATTCATCATTCCCTGTAATGCTGGGCCTCCCCTCTCCAATGCAATATGCTGTCTGTAAATCACACCAGCTACTGTGTTAGCTGTTTCATGATGTAAACAAACAGGGACTACATGTACTACTATTTTTGTAGACAGGAGACTATATCCCACTTAAATTTCATTTAGGTTTTAATAATTTTAGTGATTTTAGTAATTTAATTTAATGATTTTAGTGATCTTAATTCAAACCCCAGTTAAATCACAGAGCCACCTAGTCCCACAGTCTGTTTGGGTTTTTTTCTATTGTACCTAATAGAATTTTTTCTGTTGCTCAGTCTGAAATTTTCACATCCATAGAATCATAGAATCATAGAATGGTTTAGGTTGGAAGGGACCTTTAGAGGTCATCTAGTCCAACCCCCCTGCAGTGAGCAGGGACATCTTCAACTAGATCAGGTTGCTCAGAGCCCTGTCCAACCTGACATTGAATGTTTCCAGGGATGTGGCATCTACCACCTCTCTGGGCAATCTGTGCCAGTGTTTTATCAACCTCATTGTAAAAAATTTCTTCTTTATATCCAGTCTAAATCTACCCTCCTTTAGTTTAAAACCATTACCCCTTGTCCTCTTGCAACAGATCCTGCTAAAAAGTTGTCCCCATCTTTCCTATAGTCCCCCTATAAGTACTGGAAGGCTGCAATAAGGTCTCCCCGCAGCCTTCTCTTCTCCAGGCTGAACAACCCCAGCTCTCTCAGCCTGTCCTCATAGGAGAGGTGCTCCAGCCCCCTGATCATCTTCGTGGCCCTCCTCTGGACCCGCTCCAACATGTCCATGTCCCTTCTGTGTCGGGGGCTCCAGAGCTGGACGCAGCACTCCAGGCTGGGTCTCACCAGAGCAGAGTAGAGGGGCAGAATCACCTCCCTCACCCTGCTGGCCATGCTGCTTTAGATGCAGCCCAGGATATGGTTGGCTTTCTGGGCCCCAGGATACAACATCCAGAGTTGTTTCTCTGAAGTTGAAGTTCTCAAACTTTATCTCTTTGGAGGGGACAGCCTTCTGGAATGGTTCAAACACTGAACTTATTGCTTCATCATATTTTTAATGACATTTTTATCTTTTCAAGATCTCCATGTCTACCAAATCTGAAAAGGCAATTCTGAGTTCAGGAGGATTTTTTTTTTTTCAAGGTCAAGTACAACCCAATCTCCTTATTCTTCCTTTTACACACCCAAGGGATGTCACCTTAAGGGAAGAGAGCAAGTTGCATAAGGAAGAACAAAGGAGTCCAAGATATTCCTACCTCTGTTCCTTGTAAGCCTCTGATCTACTTTTGCAAAGACAAATATGCTATTTTGTCTATCTGTATTGTCAGAGCCTGCTCTGGAAGAGAGAGGGCATGGGAAGGGCAGGGGAATAGTTCCTGCAGGGCTGCTTCTCACATCACATATATCTGGAAAGATAGCAATGTATTGGAATGAGTGGAGAGAGAAAAACAAAGAGTTGGGGCAAATTATATGCCTCACTGGATGAAGACAAAAGACACTAGATTAATCACAAGCAGGTTCCCATCTTCTTGAAGCAAACTAAACAAGTACGTTGCCTCAGACTACAGCTAGACTGCAAAATTACAAATTAATGATACACAAAAGAATCTATGTTAAAAAAGCATTATTAAAGTTGCCATTCAACTGCGGGAATTCAGACATAGGAAATGACAGAACTGTCTATACAGACATCATCATTCACCTCTCATCTGTTCCAAGAATATATCATCTACCACAACATTTTGTTGCATAATCATACTCTGAGTGCAGACCTACCAGATCTCACAGACAAACTGAGACTCGGACAATGGGCTCACATCTCATTCTCTCCCGCTGCAAGCTCTATACCTTTTAGGACTCATGGGACCTCTGTCTTGTTCTGTGACTTCACCTCAGGTTTCCCCAAGTGCATGGATCCGAGGCAGTCTGTGTGCAGCCCACAGATGAAGCACTGGGAAAGGAGTTGTGTCTGGTGGGTAATGTGCCAGCCAATGCTTCACTATTGTGGTCCACTTCATGTCATAATGTCCATATGTATCGGATTGAGTACACCAAGAGGGAAAAAAATTGAGGCATGCATCATTTCTTCAACTGCAGCAATGTGCAGAATAGACTATGCTCAGCTAATGGGCTTGCCTATTTCCTGCACACTTTTCAAATCTTTTTACATAGGCACTGTGATTAACTTATTCACAATTCTTTCTGCAGAGTTCCTCAATAGAATTTCTGAAGATTTCATGGGTATTCAACCATCTTCCTAAAACGCATCTGTGAAAGAAGCTAGCAGCATTAACCTTGTACGGCTGAATCTGAAGCAGATGATAAAGTCATAGTTTTTCTCACACCATTCACAAGTCTGGGATCCTGCCTCACTAAAGAGATCCCTTATTAGTTACCCTGTTCTATAAATTGGTTCCTGAGGTACTTGGCCATCCCAGCTCATTCTTTGACTCCTCCACTCTAATTCCTGTTCTCACTATTCTGCTTTTGAACAGCTGACTCCCAGTTTCCCATTTATTGCCTCTTCTCTAATCCTAACAGGAAGATCTCTGTCATTCCTCACCCAACTATCACAGCAAAATCCAGTTGTTTTTTTTTCTTGCCCTAATTACCAACTGCTTTCTCTAGTTCCTTCTCCAGTTTTCTTTTCTGACTCTCCTCCAGTCTCTGTCTCATCACACTTTGAATTTATTCCATTTCCCCCTTCTGCTTTTACTCTACTCCCCACAAGAACAGATTACTTGCTCTTCTTCAGGAGACCAGGTTCACCAGAAAACAGTTAAGGGGAAGGCTTCTGAAAGTCGTCTAGCCCTGACCTCAAGCATACTCAAATATTTTGTAACAGCAACAATTATTCAGCATAGTTATTTCTGACTTACCTAGACCATGTTTGGTTATTCTGTAGGGATGATACAGATGTAGCGTGAGCATTATTTGGGATCTGTCTGAGGAAAACCAGTGTGAAGACAAATGGCAATTGAATTTTTTGGCCATTTTAACTATGGAAATTCAAAAATTCTCTACCAAGTATTTGCTAATTTCAGTTTTCACAGAGATTGCAAAAAGATCCCACCTGAAGGTTCCCCTTTTCTCCAAATATCTTGGAAGGCTAGAGAATTTTAATGTTATAATCTCAGAACATTACAGCATAGGCCAAACAAAATATCTTTCCTCTAATAGTATAACAGCATGTGAGGAGCAAAGGAGAGAGAGTGATAAAGGGAAGTGAAAAAAAAATTACTGTATCAATTTGGCTGAAATTAAAAAAAAAAAAATTCAAACATGCAAAGTGAAATTTTGAAAAGCTACATACCCATTAATGCATCCTGCTCAGACCAGTTTCCAGTTGCCATTTATTGTAAGGAAGTGCTGTAAAAGGTTTTATACAACTATGCTTATGTATCTTTTAACTCTTGTGTTTCTGTGGGAATTAAATTATTTATTAGGAAAAAACCGTAACATTTTGCATACTATATTTATAACAGATTATAAAACTAAAAACGCTCTGTCTTTCTAGGTTCAATAAATATTGGTCAAGAATGGTTTGTGTGCAGTCATTCTTGACTTGGGACAGAGGGATGGATTCATGCTTTCCTAAGTTTTCTTTCAAACCTATTTTCTCTGATTAACATAACCCTTTTTACAAGTCCTACACCTAAACATCCTTAAACCAACAAATAAGGGCATTCACATCATCAGTAGCCTAAAACAATCCCTTTTGCATCAGCAATATATAAATAGAGGCAGTAACTGCTTGTGCTAACTGCAGCTAAATTTATCAAGCTCTAAGTATTTTGCCTCTAGCCATTTCAGTTATTACAAGTCATGCAAAGATATCACAGAAATTAAAAAATCTGAGGACTGTTGAGGTTATATTTCCATTAGCAAGAGATAGCAAGAGGTATAGATCTGTTAATAGAAGCAGATTTATAGGTCAAACAATTAGTGCTAGGGACCTACTGTTGACAACAATAGGTAAATACACATTTTGGGTGTTTTACTATGGACTAGCCCTACTCTGGTCCCATGGACAGCCAGTTAGGTGTTGGAGTAGAGTAGGTGAGTTCCTGGAGTGCACTTTCTGACTTAATTTCAACAGAAAAAAGCTAGTACCTGTCCAGTATCTCCAACTGAGAGACTGACTTCAAAAGAGCACTCCTGGCCCAAACCAGGACCTTAATGTAGGCACACTTTGACAATGAGGTTTTTGAAGCTATAGTACAAACCAAGGCTAACCCTATTGAAGTGGGTCATTGTTATGAAGGGAGGTAAGCAACATCTAAATCAGGACCCTGTATCAATAGTTCTGAGCTTTAAAACTGAATTACCAATGCTTACATAAAGGTTTTTATTTGCCTACAAGAAAAGGAAGGAAAGCAGATAGCTTGAGGTCTGAGCAGGTAAATTAGAGATGAGTCTCATCAACATTTTAAAGAATTGCCGGGAACTGTTTCCTTAGCTGGAAAAAGCTAGGTAGCCTGTAAATTCATTACTATCTTAGCTGAACTCTCCCAATATGCTGCAGGAAGATAAAACCTACTTTACTTTTTGTTGGGGTCATGCAGGGCTAGATGCAGAGAATCTGGGTGGACAGTGTGACATGAGGAATTTGCAAACTCTTGCAGGGTAGCCAAAAGCTACCAATTTCTAGATTCCCAGAAGTCCCTATTATAACTGAATTCTAAAAATTTAAGAAGAAGCTGTGATGTAAACATATCTATTGTTCTAGCTAAAATGCCTGCAGCCCAAGTAACTCTTATCCAAATGAGGCATATAAATTAATTCTTCTGAGAAGCAAGGAAGATTCTCTGCTTATTTATCCAGTGTGGGTAAAGGAACCTGTGCGTGTGTGGAATGGTTTGGGTAGTTGTTTGTTTTATTTAATAAGTATAATTTCTGTGCTGAATTTTCAAGCATACATGAAATTTCAGGCAGACCATTATTTCTATGCAGAGCCTCATGGAAGTTTACCCTTACAGACCTTAGCAAAGAAAAGCACAATATATGGTTTGAGATATTTCTCTCTTCTACTTTTCCACAGAATGAAATACAAAAAAAAATTCTTATAGCAAAACCTGCAACTTTAAAAAACAGTATTCAGCAAATATAAAAAAAAAAAAATACAAGGAAATTTCAGGCTTTTTCTCCATGACCAGCTTTTCTACCTACTCAATTCAGCCAGTTAAGGTCAGTCCAGTAAAAAAAAAAAATCAATGCTTGATCCAGATCCCAGGCCAGACATTCTTTCTTTGATGCATTTCTGACTCTGACACAAAGGTTTGAAAGATTTTTCATTCTTCTGTTGTACCAGGGCCAGAAGATTCAAATCCAAAAAAAATCTTACTCCAACAGTTAATCATCATTCATGATAAAAAGAAAATTGCACCTTATTCATATTGTGTGTTCTAATAATAATAAATGGAAGATCTCATGTTCTTTTTCTGTTAGGTTAAAAAGCTCCCTACTTCCCAATATCTGCTCTCTTGTTTCCCTATACACAGTAGTCAAATAAATTCTTAACCTTTCCTTAAGACAGAAATAGATTCATTTCCTTAAATCTGCATAAAAATAATGGTCTGCTTGAAATTTCATGTATGCTTGAAAATTCAGCACAGAAATTATACTCATTAAATAAAACAAGTGCAATCCAGTTTTCCAGATGCCAAATCATTCCTCTGGTTCTTTCCTAAATATTCCACAGTTTTTCAACTAATTTTTAAGTGTGAGCTCCAAGGCTAGACTTTAAACCAGAAGTTTAAAATATAAGTTTCAGAAATGCCAAGTATGGGCAAAATGTTGTTATGTGAAGGCCAATCATCTAAGTTGCCAAACTAGAAAATAAAAATCCATCACCACTAAAATGAACCTGTTTATGAAAGTCAGCCAAAGCCCAAGTGAAACAGAATAGTACAGACTGTATGGTTTAAAATCTCTCTGACAAAGGGGTCTCAAAAGCACCTGGTATGGTTCTAGGTCAGCGTAGTTCTGGCCTAAAGGATTCTACAAGCAAAATGAGACATTTAGTATTGAGGTCACTTACAGATACCTTTCTTGTACACTGATGATGGATTGAGGCTGCTTATCCCTCTTGAAACTGGTTATAAGGCACTCCTGTGTGGAAACACAGGAGATGACTGGAATTTACTGTGAGCTTTGTCATTATAGTTACCATACCCATATGCAAATCCTGAAACTCCTCAGCCGAGTTCATGCTTTTATAGACCTGGCCTTCCGGAGGCCTTGAGTAGATCAGGTCAGACTGAGGAGAATTAAGCCAAGGCTTGTGACCAAATTATGAATGACGTGCAGACTTGGGGTCCTGCTCTTAACATCTCCTGCTTAAGTTTTTTCTATCCCTTTTCTAACCCTTTCTTTTTCTATTTTTTTTCAATACTTCTGTCTTCTTTCAATAATATATTGACTTAACACACCAGGAATATGTCTCTTGAAATATCTTTTGAGATCATGATTAGTGAAAAACTAGAAGTAATACTCAACAAAACATGTGACCGACACAAATTTGTTCAGCTTTGGAGCATGCTATTGTAGCAGTCTTCCAGCAATGAAGAGTCATTATCAACCTCAAAACTACGTAAATCAAGTCAGCCAGGTAGGTTTTCCTTCTAGGAGTACTCACTAGCTTAAGGAATAAAGAACTTCTTCTAAACAAGACTTGTATTTCACAGCTGCTGTTGAAGTCGACGTATACTTCAAGGCTTTTAACAACCATCCTAGCTGTATTAACAGGTAATGCCGGTCATCTACTACAAACTCTAAAAAAAAGTTCGTTTTTAAAGGGAAGCCTCCTACTCCTTATGTGCATTTACCACTTTACTGGCAGACTAGTCCTTTTTTGACTCTCCAGCTCAAAAGGAGAGAGGTGAAATTAGCTTCATATCCCAATGAACTGAGAGAGGAGTGCAGCATTGTGCACATTCCACAGAAGGGGACCATCAAGAAGAGAGATGAGATGAGTTCAACTACAACCATACTGGACAACCCCAATACAACTCCACTGGATCTCACACAGGGCCTGTGCTTTCTAGGATTACAGTAAAAAGGGTTGGGTTTTTTTTACTGTTTATAATTAGAATTGTTACATGTCACTAAAAACAACACATTTCCACATAA
The DNA here is from genome assembly GCA_013400875.1 of Anhinga rufa. Classification (NCBI taxonomy): domain Eukaryota; kingdom Metazoa; phylum Chordata; class Aves; order Suliformes; family Anhingidae; genus Anhinga; species Anhinga rufa. The sequence continues at coordinate 24,123 of VZTV01066992.1, forward strand.
TAATGACAGGCAAGTACCATCAGGAAGGACTATGTTGAGGCTTTTTGATAATTATGCATGCAACTTTCCAATTTCTCTTCTGTTTTTCCCTCTTAACAAGAGGTACGCGACAAGCTGCTAAAAGCCCAAACTGTAACAATCAGCAGAAATATTCTTTCTCTTCTCACTCTCCCCATTTTACTCAAAGTATTTTCTTTTGTCTTTGGAACAACCTTTCAGTCAAAAAGCTACACAAAATCAATGGGATTATTTTCTCTGTGAGGCACCATTTCTTGTTTCATATTGAAACCTTAATAACTTTAAAGCAACGCATCCTTCCCAGGGGAGGAGAACTTGTCACACCTTATATCTACTACATGAGTTCTGTGCTGTATGAACTAGACAAGAAAACTGTTATACAACATGATGCGGTATAAATCTGTATTACATTAACTTTGTTTAAGTGAAATTCTGTCAGGTTACCCTGAGATAGTCAGGCAGGCCTCACTCAATACAGGAAAAAGATTAATGGATAAGAGGATTGTCCAGCTGGAGGCTTCTACCTGGGAAGTTATACAATAAGCACGAAACTGTTAATAATTCTTGTTAAATTAGTCTGCAGGATCTCAGCCCTATCTCAAGGGGAGATCCCATGGCTCCACTTTTCATTCCCTTTTTGCTGTAACCTCCATATCCCCCACCTCATTCCATAATCCATCTTACCTTAACCCTGTTGGCTGACCCACAGCCGACCTCCACTCCCTCTCTACTTCATAGTCCGACTTGTTCAGCCATGTGTTTTCAGATAGGGGCCTACGATAATTGCACAATCATTAGTGCCCTTAAATTGCTTATGTCTTCTGTTTTGTCTGCAGGAGAGGTCACCTGCATGCTACAAGTCCTCAGCAGGACCCTGAACCACTAAATCAACTGTTTCCAGTCAGCAGAGAGTACTGCTGGAATGCTTCAAGCCATAGTAGTGAGTGGTAATGGCCTGCACTGTAGGGTATGAAGGAGAATAAAACCACTCTTTTTTAGAAGACTTCTTTAGCACAGCTGCACTGGCAAAGCCATGGGGGTTGAGAGTTATGGCACAAGAGCGGGATTGAAGAAGGACAAAATCAAGACCAAAGCTTCCTCAGCTGGTTTTGCTACCAGAGACAAATGGAAATAGCCATCTAGTCTGTTCAGATGTTGTCCTGGAGAGCGTGGCAGGCACATCAGGGACAGGGCAGGGGCAGGAGAGGTTCACAGATTGGGCAGGGGCCTCCAGACTCTATGTCCTCCCCACACCCCAGGCCTATCAACCCAGCTTTGTGAGGGGCCATTCACAGGAGAGATGTTTGGCTCTTAGGGCAGCCATCCCTCTGCCATTCCACAGAAAGGGCCTCACAGAGACCTAAGCATTTGGAAATGTTTGGAAAAACCTGTCCTGAGGCCTGCCAGTTTCTGGCACTGTGCAGCCTTGCCTTTTTACATATCCAAAGAGAAAGCCCTGTCAGAAAGATTCATTCTAGCAGAAGTTGTTTTGTGAGGAAGAACATGGAAGCTCCATTTCAAGCACTCTTCCTTCTTTTATCTTTGTCTCAGGTACACTGACATGAAATTAATCTCATCTCAAAGTTTAGAGAACTTAATTCCATATTCTTTTGTGACTGTTAAAAGAAAGAAGCAGGAGGCAAATTTAACTAAAATGTGAGGTTCAATTATTTCAATTACCACCTCCTGCCTAAATGAAGTCTATTCCTTCAAAGACATCTGCAATTTTACACTCATTTGCTCTTAAAATAGCATTAATTATAATAGTTTCACTGGAAATCATAGCATCATAGAATGGT
>VZTV01066999.1:4123-26294 GCA_013400875.1 Anhinga rufa
TGGTCTTCACCACGGGCTGCAGGGGAATCTCTCCTCTGGCACCTGGAGCACCTCCTTCCCTCCTTCTTCACTGGCCTTGGTGTCAACAGGGCTGTTCCTCTCACATATTCTCACTCCTGTCTCTGGCTCCAACTGCGCAGGGTTCCCCCCTTCCTCCCCCTCCCCCCCTAAAATCTGTTACCCCAGAGGTGCTACCACCATTGCTGATGAGCTCGGCCTTGGCCAGCGGCGGGTCTGTCGGCCTTAGAGCCGGCTGGCCTTGGCTCTATCAGACACAGGGGAAGTTTCTAGTAGCTCCTCACAGAAGCCACCCCTGTAGCCCCCCTGCTACCCAAACTTTACCATGCAAACCCAATACAGATGTCAGTCAACTTTTTCTCACTCTCTTACTGACAACAGTATCAATTTGTCTGCTTTCTATGTTCAAACAAAAAAACTTTACAGTAGCAGCATATGGAGCTCAGACAACAGGCATCTCCTGCTCAGTTATGAGGGCTTAGCATTGTGTCCCTTCCCATCATGCCTGTGTCTTCTTTAGTGTGCTGAGCGAAGGTATTTGATTTGTGCTAGTCTTCTGCATCCTTTTTGGCCCATCTGCAGGGGACTGCAAGCAAAGCAAAGACAACAAAGAATTATCTTGTGTCTTGAGCTTACAGCATCTTTAAAATAAACCAACCCACTGCTAGAGTCTGAATAGAAGGTCACAGAGATTTCCATCTCAACTAGGAGTTGTTTGTTCCTCTCACCAGAAAGCCAAAGTGTTTAAATAATAAATTTCTACATGAATAATATGCTAATTCATTATCTCTTGTCTGAGTTATATGATTGGGACACAGCTCTCTGAATTCAGGAAAATGGGGATGTAAACATAGTGCTGCTTCCTGCCTGTGGCATTTGCTTTTCTCCCTGGGACGTAAGCTCCTCTGGGTCACTATCAAACAACATTTCTGCAGTCTTGTTGTTCTCTGCTCAAAGCTGGGTTTCAGACCAGATCCCAGGAAACACTGAATGTTTTAAATTCCTGTTGAAGAGGACACATATAGTGAGAGTCCTAACACCTACTCAGGTCAGGTACTTCTTTGATTCTGTTACAAAAGAGGGAAGCCATGAGCTGCAGTTCCCACAGAGTTATTCAATGTTTATCTCCAAAGGGATATGACATTTGAAGCTTAGTAACAAGCACCTATCCTCCTAAGCAGACAAAGCTAAATGCAAATTTCATGGCAATGCAAATGCAGAATTTCCATTTCATGCTTGGAAGAAGGGGATGGCTTTGTATGACCTGATCCAATTTCAGAGTCTTCCTGAACTGATAGATCTGATCTGATCCAAACTAGCTGCTGCTGCCCTCGAGTGCCTGCAGTCCTTGCTGTCTTCTTGCTGTTTCTGTATTTCTTTCCTGGAACCTGATTGTCTGCCCTTCCCTGTCCCCCAGCCCTCAGTCTGTTTCAGTGCTTTGTGAAGTTCCTTCTTCCTTCCCATGGGGGTTCATTGTGGAGCCCATATTACTAATCTAAACTATCTTTGGCCATGCTGGCCTACTCCAGCATCTCCAGATTCTCATGTATCCCTATCTACAGCATTAATACCTCCATTGCCCATCCCATGTCAAAGCATTGAAATCACTTCCCGTAGGGGGCAGTCCGGCTGGCTGGTAACGATTAGTCTGGTAGCAGGTTGTAGGAAAGATAACAGCCATTTAAGCTGATGGATAAATTTTTGTTGTGGTACCACTTCAAAGTGTTCAGCACAAAGCCCTGTGTGTGGCACCAAGCAGGAGCAGCCTCACTTGGGAGCCACCAGCAGCTTCCCGCCCTGATGCAGCTGTTATGTGTGCCCATCAGGGCTGATCTGTGCAGGCACAGGGGCAGGTGGTAGTTTTGCCTCTTTGGTTTTGATGATTATTTTTTTCCTCCAGGTAAAATCTTGCCTTGCGTTGCGTTGCGTTGCGTTGCCTTGCCTTGCCTTCCCTTCCCTTCCCTTCTCTTCCCTTCAATGGTCTTCTCCTCCCCTTCCCCATGTACAGCTAGGTACTTACACACAGTATCTGTTGGCTGGAGCAGCTCCCAGATGGAATAGGGCAGCTACCCAAGGGCACATAGGAAGTCTGTGGTAGAGCCAGAAATCAACCCTCCACCAAAATGCCAAATCATAATTTTCAGAGAGTGAAACAATGTCATTTTTTTTCATTCTTTTAACTCAGAGCACAGGCAAAATTCCAGGTCCCGTGATCTCTGCCAAGGGTAATGGAGTGACTCTTTGCTGACTTTGTACAAGTGTTGATGCCCTTGCAACAGAGATAAGGCTCGGGCTCTAACACAGGGATACAAGCAACTCCCTCAAATCTGCAACTGCAGAGGCTTGGGGCTCCTTCAACCTCTAACAGGGACATGACATTGCTGCCCTTCATAGAGCTGGTGTGTGTAGCAGTCAAGAGCTTAATATCAATCATGTGCCCTGAAATCAGAGAGTGAAGCTTGCCCAGTCTCTGCTTACAAATCATGAAACAAAACATGGCCACTCTAATCTCAGTTTGCCCACATTTTTAGGAAAAGTGGTGGTGCAGAAACCTACTGTGAGGCTGCACCCTGTTCTCCAAACTGTGGGCTAGCGATAAAGAAGAACAGAGAAAGGGTCTCTCCTGCTCAGAGGAGCTCATGCAGAGCAGCGTGAAACCCTCCCCATCTAACCCACAGCACACTCTTCTAAAGCTCTCCTTTCACTTCATCCTGGGCAGTGCCACGGCCTTTAATCAAATTCCTCCCCCGAGCAGCCATGCATACAGTCTGGGTCCTCTCACTGCAGTGCATTTATTCCCACTAAGTGTGCAGTGCGTGCGTGAGGAACTGTCTTGTTAACTATTCCTCTCTTAATAAATTATTGATAAAGCTTCTCCTTGACAGATTGCAAAGCCAGGGAGCCCTGGGCAATTCTGCTCCTCCCCTAAAATGTTCTAACACTTGTATTTATCTGAAGAACATACCCATGTTTTTCCTGATGACTTCGCAGCTTTTTGAATTGTCGTCTTCTTCAGGAACAAATGCTTTGTGTTCCTGCAGACAGGAAAACCACTTTCCCCTCCTTTACACTCGGCTTTTCATATTGCTTTTGGGTTTAATAGGGAAATACTCTACTGGAGACGTGACTGGACTGCTTACTTACAGATCATGAGGTATTAACTCTAGGCTGAAAGTTGACTCTGGCATAAATGCTCAACAAAGAAGCAAGTTAACACACAAACACTATTTTATAATTGTAGCTGACTTGTGCTGAACATTGCTCTGCGATCTTGTTGGAAAGGGAAGAAAGCAATACTATCTCCAATAAACTCCTTAAGGAAAGCCCTGTTGGACAATGTGAATGAACAGAAAGCAATAGATGACTGCAAAATACTTAAACTCCTTGGTTCTGACGCTGTTTTCCTCCTGTTTGTATGCACTGGCCACGTACGTACTCAATTGTCCACTCTGCAGATCTGTATACAATCTTCTAGCAAACCACAGAAATGATCCATTGGCTGTGGCAAAAGTCTGGGAGTCATGATTATAAGGTTTTATTCAGGAAACCATCCCCACACTGCTGTGCGATACAGGAAACTCATTAAGAACTTTCTTGACTCAGCTAATCCATCTAAAACAGCAAACAGTGGCCAATGCTTTTTAAGTCTTAAAAGCATTATGTAAAATTAACGGATGTGTACAGAATGTGTGGCAATTCTCAAAGGAGAAGCCAATGCCAGCAAGATTGACACAGTTACTGATTTTATAATTATACCTGGTTCCCTCTGGGAGCACAGAGTTTTTTACTGGGGTGGGGCAGTATTTCACTGGTTGTGTTTCTGTATAGCTACATATCTGAAAAGCCAAAAAGCCTGGGATCATTCAGGTTTTATAAATGCAGAAGGTTCTCAGGACAGTAGGAAAACATCATTTTAGTAGAGTTCTTCCAAATACAGGCTCAAATTGACCACATGGGAGCCAGCATGGCAGATATGAGCTTCTTAGCAGTGTGGCTGGGGGGGTGTCTGCCCCGAGTCATGCTTATGTATCTTAGACCATTAAAAACATGAGGCAGAGACATATCTCTCCTTGAAACTGAGTTCCCCAGGCACTCTCTGACTACAGTAAGTTGCCTTGGAGGCTGTTAGCAGCCAGAACCTGACTTATCTCTAGAAGCAGACAGAGTAGCCTTCAAATGGCAACAGAGAATATATTTTGCTGTTAGTAAAGCCACATACAGCTCTTGCTGTCCCAGCCACAACCAAGGTTGAGCTGGGTTCAGGGTACTCATTGCAGTGCTTGAGCCAAACAGGAGGCTCGGGGCAGGCAGCTCTGCTGGAGCCATGCCCGTGCACAGGTCGTGTCATGTTTACAGGGCTTTATCGATTACTGGAAGTTGGTTTGCTGTTTTTAGAAAGTGGGGTAACCATCAAACATCATATTCTTTGCAATTTCCCCCAAATCATCCTTCTAAAATTCTGCATCCATTTACTGTGCCAAAAATATTTTTAAATATTCCCTTTTAAGTCAGCAAAATCTCCTGCTATTTCCATATTTAACTTCAGTGTTATTTTTATCTGCTCTGTTTTGCACTTCTAGAGTCAGGTAGAACTTTTTTGTTCTCTTTGAAAGCTGCAAATGCTCCACTGTCGGTCTGGTTTTGTGCTGGCTTTAACCACTGGCTTCATGAAGAAGGCTCCTTCAAATTCCCCAATGAAACGGATATAGAAAGGAGGGGTGATAAAAAGCAGGTAGAGTTTGGAAGATGGTCAACACTTATCATCTTTCTTTCTGTGAGTGGTTACATGTATTCTCATTTGAAGCATTCAGAGCTGTCAATGACAGTCTTTGCATGGTAAGAGCTTGCACCTTTAGGGTTTTCTTTTTTAAATTTGACATAACTTTTATCTCCATAAGTCATCAGATATCATATTCCAATGGCCATTGTTTCCTCACACCAGAGAAAAATAGAAGCTAGTGTTCCTTCAGTACCTCTGTCACACTGGGCCAATCCTTGTTTCAGAATATGAATGTCATAAAGTTTATGTAAGACTGTTGTTTTCCCTGTATTTTTCACTACTACCAATATAAGCTTTCAAGCAAAAGCCACATATACTAACAAACCTTTTTTTCTACTTCTTCTTCCAAACGTGGTGGTCTGGCTCAGTTCTTGATTTGTGGATAAAATTTAAGGATACAATCTATTAACCCCATTTTGTTTTTACAAATCTCCTTTACTGCCTGAGACCTGCATTTAAAACTTTAATCCAGAGAGAACTGGTAGAAAAGGCATCAACTGCTGGCTAGAATGGATATTTCTAATCCATCCTCATCAAAGATACATGCAGTTCACCGTCCTTAATCCTAAATTATAACCATTTTCTACACATTTGGGAGAGACAGTTAATATTGAAAATAAACTACCTGAAGTGCCCCAGGGCAACATCTGTGGTAGCAATTACCTTCCAAGTGAGGTAATCCCCCCACATTCAGCTTTTAAAGGTTATAGTTTTCAGCTCTAGGGTCTTTAGAGGTCTTCAGTCAGGATTATGAATTTTCAGGGGTCTTGCACTCTAGTTGGGATCTCTTTATATAACTTTTTTTTTTACATTACCAGTGAATGCTTTTTTAAGACACCACTGAAATGATCATGCAAAGTACACTGACAGAAATGGGACCTCAGATGCCCCCTGACCTGTTAGAGTTATTGCAAAGCACTGTCTCTTGCTATCTCTAACTATGAACACGGTTTCTGGGTCCTGATCTTGGGAACAAGGGGCATAGTTCTGAAGCTAATAATGTAAGATTAATCTGAATGAAATCCCTCAGTCAGACTATCTCAAAATAAAATCTCTTCTCATTTATTTGGAAGGTTTTGGATAAAAAAAAATCAGTTTGTGGGACATAGATAAAGGTGTCACAGGGAAAGAGATTTGTCCTAAAAAGCCACAATATAGAAATAAATTTTCTTACATCGTGTGTACACTAGGAGAGCATAAACAAGGCAGAAGCATCAGGCTTTTGCATTTTCTAAGGGATCCTGCTCTGGATTCTGTTGTACTGCAAAGCCATGTCTAATACCTGCAAAACAAAACCATCAACTAATCTATTCCAACCACCCCAAGAAATCATGCAGTTTCGATGGTGTAATGGTACACCTCTTGTTACCAGAGCTATGACAATCATAGAATCATAGAATGGTTTGGTTTGTTTGGGTTGAAAGGGACCTTTAAAGATCATCTAGTCCAATCCCCCTGCTATGGGCAAGGGCATCTTCCACTAGATCAAGTTTTTAAAGCCTCATCCAACCTGACTTCGAACTCTTCCAATCATGGGGCATCTACAACTTCTCTGGGCAACCTGTTCCAGTGTCTCACCACCCTCATCATATGACAATACAGGATTTTGTCTGCCCACACCTCTCAGCAATACAACTGGGTGCGGACAGCCGTAATATAGGCTTGAGTTTATCCATCCAGTCTACTCCCACCACTGCTTCCTGTGCTTGCAAACTCGCAGAGGAGTAGCTGGTTCTGTCCTGGGTCATCAAGTCTAGACATCTTTCACCATTAGTGAAAACATTATAAATCCTGTTCATAATCTGGCCAAGCTCCATCTTGAAATCATCTAGATTTCCTTTCCTCCACTACTTTTACTAGTGGAGTATTTAAAATCTTCACTTTTCTGATAGAAACTGCCATATAATTCTCAGCCCAAACTAACAGACATCTAAGTCCTTGTTCCAGCACTTCTTTTAATAGTCCTCCTTCCATGGTTTGCACCCAGTCTTTCATCTCCTGTTATACAGAATGATCACCTCTCTTCCATTTGTTAAACCAAGCAAGTTAAATATAAGATAAATGTCTTTATGTTGAGAGGAGATCAGACATGTTGTCTCACAGAATTGCACAGCAAATCACAGGTACTTCTTCCAAACCATGTCTATTCTTCTAGATCATGGGGGACTGGAGTTGTGCAGTGAAGTATGAAAGACAAGGATTTGCTGATTCCTGTGGAAAAATACCTGTCCTGCTGTACCATTACTGGATATATCTTATCTGAAAAGTCCCTGGCTCACAGTGACTATTTTCATGCTGAATTCCCTCCTCCCCGAGCTGTGCTATTTTCCAGTCATATGGGACTATTCCTAATCCAGCAAGCTTTTTCTAGCTCCTGCTATTGGGGTTGGATTTTATGTGTTGTTTTTTCAGCATTCTGCATTGGATACTTTTCAGTTCCCTGAGTGTACTGAGATTGCTGGACTTGGCTTTTACCTGGGATATGACTGTATTTTTATACATGTGCTCCATTCCCTGGATCGCCTGGGTTTTTCAAGCAATCCTGCATCTTCCTCCTTATTAAAAAAGAAACACAATGCTTATTCCATGGTTCGTCTAGGACTTTAGTCCCCTCCAAGCCATACTTGCTCTGCCTTTTTTCTTCTTCTTCCTTTTAGTAGCTAGACACCTTTCACTATCTCCTATTTATTTCTTTTCCCAGAAATAACTCAGTTTGACTCTTGACATTTCTCATCCTGTTGACAGCATTAACAGATTAATATTTTGCTGATGCTTCTGAAAGGATAGTCCCAATTTGCCTTTTTTTATTCAGGTTGGATTATAAGAGTCATTCGCTAAAAGTGAATAAACAAGACCCTTTACTTGTAAACAGAATTAAATTGGTAATGGATTAATTTAAAGATAACATCACAGTGCCCTTCTGGCATGGGATGCACCGTCACTTTCATGCTCATTGACCCAATTTAATTTCCATGGCACACAGGCTGTAGCTTCCATCAGACCTCTGTAGCCCACCATGGAAAGGTCACTATATTTGACACATGCATTTAATTTAACATCCCTCACAAGGGACTGTTTCTCTATTCCCCATTTCGCTGTCTCCCACCTTATGTGACATGCAAGCTCTGTTGGGCAGGTACAGCTTGTCCATTTGGTGTGTGGACAGCATCCAGCCCAGGAGAAGTGCACCTCGCCACAGGGCTCTTAGATGTCACCATGTCCCTAGTGAGAAAAAATGGTGGTGCTTTGTTCCAGTTTAATCATGTCTCTCAATTTTGTGAGCATTAAAACCATCCAAAGTATTTTCATGTAAGTCTAGCTGACACCTTTTTTTGTGAATAATGAAAAGAAGTAGGGTGAAATTAAATACCTCTAAAATGTTTTGTCAGTTTTCCCCCTATGTTCCAACTCTGCTTTGCACTGACAGACAAATAAGACGCATATGAAAATAAAATCACCAATGAATAACGCATTTCTTCAGGAGAGCATGTAAAGTCAGGAAGATTGTCTTTCCCATTTATGAGTTTAAAGCATGAATAATTTAACAACATACTGGCACACTAAATATTTATTTGTGGTACTGCCCTGAACAGAAAAGATTTTTAAAAGTGAAGAAAACAAACTTTACTTTGACCAAATAGGAGATTTACAAACCATCTTAAGGGATTTAGGAACATGTACCTCAGTTGCAATAGGAATTCTGCTGCTAAATCCCTGGGTTTCTTCTGGAAATGTCCTCTAACACCTGTGTGGTTCCTAGATACTTAGGTTGGTTTGCCTTGATGTGCCTTCTACTTCTGGCACTTTTTGAACGTAGTATGTGCTAATACTCTGGAGTCAGCACTTGAAAAAAGACACATGGGCTGTATTGGTTTTAATTATAAATAGACTTCATGCAATTAAAAATTAAATCCCCCATCCTTGACTAGCTTTTCTGAAATTGGGCTAACAATCTGAGCACTTGTTTTGCTGTGTGCAAAGCAAATAATGATCAGCCCTTCCTGAAATTAGCCTCTGGAGAAAAGATGGGGTTAGAAAAAGAGGACTGCAGAGTCTATTTGCTGTAAATAGAGAGGAAGGGTGTTTACCACCATGCAGTTTCCAAAGATGAAAAGCAAACAACACCTAAAACCCCTCAGGCAACTCAGTGTCTGTTTTCTCTCTCTGTTCTCAGACGTCACCATTTGAAATGGTACTTAGGCTCCTAAGTCTCTGAGTTACTTTTCTGTGTCAGTTTACAGCAGTGCATGAAGGGACAGGACAGAGTGGACAACATGTTCAGACACGGCCCCACTTTTAAGTGCTTGGCTTTATAGTTCACACACCATCATTTTAAGATGGAGCTGATTGCATATAATTTTAGCTAGAGACAAACAGCACAGGTAAAGCTGTAAAGGGAGATCATATTTTAAATAGAGAAGCACAAAATGCCAGAGCTATGACTGAGCATCCGAGTGTTTTCTTTCTGAGTCATATTAGGAGAATCTTTTCAAGAAGCTTTCTCTGTGTTGTTCATTTTGCAGCTCCCTTTTTTTAACAAGCTGATCATACCGTTTTCCTCTCAAAAACACATTTTCAAGCTAGAGAATGAGTTGCCTGCATCCTGCAACACCACATTTTAAACCAGTTTCTGCCAGATCTCCCAGGCAGGGAAAGTACCTCGTGGGCTTAACAGGTTGCTGATAGGGCAATCTGGGAAACCTAGGCTTCAAATACAGTGTTAATTCCTGGGAGTGGTGCAAAAAGTTTAAAGTGCCAATGACATGGCTTTCTGAAAGAAGAGTCCTAGTTAAAAGTTAAGGCATGCATATAGAAACCTTTGGATGACATTCTCTGTCCTGTGTTATAGCAGATCACTAGAGTCAGACTAGATAATAACAATGGTCCTTTGCGGACGTATAAGCCATAAATAGCATGATGATAACAATGTATATTTATGTTAAACCATAAAAACTGTTTGAAACCATCACTAGGATTACAAAATAAGGCACACAGAGGCTAGGGAAAGCCAAAATTAAGGAAAGACTGATCATTTATGTACAACCACTATGATTGCCTTTTAATTTCATGCTTGATTATGCACATTGCTCTATGATGCAAGGGTTCAGGAGGAAAAAGATCTCTTTTCCAAACTCTCTTGACCAGCTGGTAGCAAGCCAGAGTGATAAAACAGTGTCATGGGCTGCTGGGAACACCTGCTTTTGGGTTTGGGAACCCTGGGAGCAGGGACCTGGGCACAGGGCTCCCCTCCTGCATTGCCCAGAGCAGTGGGGTATGGGTCTGAACCCCCACACCATCAGGGGGGGGTTAGACTTAGGCTTTCTTCTTGAATGAATGTTCCCGCTGGCATGACTCTGATCTTCACCCCTGCAGACAGGCTTATGTTGACATTCAACCCTGCAATGCCCCACTCCATCAGTGGACTAACCCTCAGCCCTCAGGTTCCAGCTGGAAAACAGAGGCAAGAGCGTTTCCCTGCTGCACAGGAATGCTGCAAGGGCAGAGAAGTCCATTACAGACAGATTGCAACAGTTAAATAAATGGAAAACGTCTCACACAAGCCTGTCAGCTCCTCCACTGATCTCCAGAGCACGGGCTGGTAATTACAGCTCTGTACATTAAATTAAATGGTGAGTTTGTCCAACAAAGCGTAAGTTAATGAATTTTTACTTGTTCTCTATAAGATTTGAACTGAACTCATTTGTGTTCAAAGGACAATGCCTTAACTCACTGCTTTAAGTGTTTTCTAGTCTCACTGTCTTGGTTTAGCTACAGCTCAAACCACATCACTCTGAAGCTTGTACCATTCACTGGCTAAATGTGTAAAAGCTGATTTTTTTTTCCCCCCACTTTTCTTGGTAGTAGGTGACCGCATATCTGAAATTAGAATCACGCCTTTGTTTACTGTTCCGAGTATAAATTTTTTCTGCTTGAATTCCCTCTTTATTCTTGACATGGTTTCAGGATCTTTAATTATTCAACATGATGAATATTTTCATCTTCACTTCACAACTCTGTATATTTTAATTTCTTTTCCCCTTCTAAAAAAAAATCATCATTTGTTTTGCCATTTGAAATAAGCAGTCTTCTGGGAGCTTGAGAGAGCATTCATTTTTCATCTTTCATCTGTAGGTGAAACAAGCGCCTCCCGTGAACTAATCAGTGGCACATGCTAATGCCAACAGTGTTTACAGTGGGACAGTTTTCCATCCTCTCCCTCTGAAGCCTCCTCACTCCTTGCACAGTCATCTCTTCAATTTGATAAGCTAAAGGAACTTTCCTCAGCATATCGTTGTCCGAAAAGCAGATTTGTTGCCCAGTGTGCAATGAGTCAATAATCACACACTCAGGAGAGACACTGATAATTTATTTCAGGGTTGCACAAGCCTGGGTGCTCAGTGGTTTTCAACAAATCAAGACCACCGCTTTATATTTATACAATAAGTCCATATATATTCTGCCTATCTAATACATATTCATTCTAATCTACATAGGTTGTGTAATGGCATTAAGTCACTCTTCGTGGCTCCACTTTAGATTCTTCTGCGCATGCTTTCCTCTTTTTGGGGGTCTTTACAGATGAAGTACCCTAAACCTTTTTATCCATATATGGTTACACAAGGACAATTTAAGGCTATTTTCTCTTGCCAACCCTCCTTAATTTTATTCTAAAAGGAAAGCTTGTCCTTGATTAAATGGATAATCACTGATGGCCAAGATAGTCTATCCTTAAGCTTAGGTTAAATATTAAAACAAGAAACAGTGTTTGATCAAAAAGAAAAGAGTCTAGATTCATGCTAGTTAAACATAGACAATACCTCTTCTTGCCAAGGGGGGTTGTTCTTTCACAATATCACTGTATTAGCTGGGTGTTGTTTATGGATTTTCTTGACAAGGGTTCCTGTAGTACACATTAGTGTGGGAAGGTCCATGAACTTTCATATACAGCAGTGCTTTGGGCATCCAGGACTCTGGTAGCTTCTGAGGAAGTTGTGGGTGACAACTATCATGGCAGGGAGGAAGTGTCATCCATCTCCATTGTGAGCAGCACACTGGGCTTCCTAGGACTCTCTTCCCATTTCCAGCTGTGACCTTTCTCTATCCCCTTCCCATGGCAGCAAGAGCCTGGCCCAAGGCTGGCACCTCTCTGTGGATGGGGTAGCAAATCCATCCCAGGAGAGCCAAGAATCCATGTTCCTACAATGCTTGCTCAACCTGACACTGTCTTCTGCCCTATAGACATTGCTGAAATGTCCAGTCCCAAGCTGCTGGTGATTTTACTTATGTATCTGTGTTTTCCAAGCTCCAGGCCTCACAGGTAGGATCAGAAATGACCCTTTTGGGGGAGGGTCTTCTATTTTGTCACACTCTGGATCTGGCTTTAGAATACATACTCAGCAACAAAGAAAGGAGTATCTAAAAACTGAGATACTTATTACCTAAGTATACATTTAGAAGCCAGGCTCTATGCTTGTCATGGTTTAGCCCTAGCCAGCAACTAAGCACTACCCAGCCGCTTGCTCACTCCCTGTCCCCGGTGGGATGGGGGAGAGAATTGGAAGAGTAAAGTGATGCATGATACAATTGCTCACCACCCACCAGCTGATGCCTAGCCTGCCCCTGAGCAACAATCGCTGCCCCCCAGCCAACTCTCCCCAGTTAATATACTGAGCATAACGTCATATGGTATGGAACCCTTTGGCCAGTTTGGGTCAGCTGTCCTGGCTATGCTCCCTTTCAGCTTCTTGTGCACCCGGCAGAGCATGAGAAGCTGAAAAAGTCCTTGACTAGTGTAGGCACTGCTCAGCAACAACTAAAACATCAGTGTGTTATCAACATTATTCTCACACTAAATCCAAAACACAGCACTGTACCAGCTACTAGGAGGAAAATTAACTTTATCCCAGCTGAAACCAGGATGATACATTGCCCTGGTGAAAAATCATTTCCTGTGAGAAAGACTTACCTTTCTTCATTTTGGGTATATTGATCTTTCTTAAGGGAAACCTGGATTTTGTAGGATGGCTGACTGCAAATGTATAGAGAATTAATATATACAACACTGAGTGAAGTTCCAATCAAGAATATTCGAAAGTGAACTTAAACAAAAGGAAATCAACTCCTGAACCACAGTTTGCAATTACTTAAATAAAGAGTTACTCCTGCCTATATAGGCAAATGTATTTTTGCCTTATGTTACGCTGTCAAAAACTGTATTGCAAATGGTTTATCTACATCAGAGTGATAACTCTTTGTCTGTGGAGGAAGAGAAGTGGTTGATATGCAGCTTTTTATGGCTTTCTGGGAATAAAAGATGAGGAGAATGCTCCAAACTTTTTAGTGAAAGATGAACCAATGACAAAGATGTAAGAAAACCCCACAGCCCACAAGTGCCTTTCATCAAATACTTACTGCCCAATCAATACAACACTAAAAATTTAGACTGCTGGGGTAAAAATAACACATTCAAGATCACTTTGGAAATTGGACTGAAAATAAAGATTAGGTTTTGCCTTGGG
Organism: Anhinga rufa; assembly: GCA_013400875.1. Lineage (NCBI taxonomy): Eukaryota > Metazoa > Chordata > Aves > Suliformes > Anhingidae > Anhinga > Anhinga rufa. The sequence continues at coordinate 17,441 of VZTV01066999.1, forward strand.
ATTAGATGGTTTAATCCTCCTTCTTTTTGTATTTTTTTTTTTTAAATTACAGGGTGGTTTGTTTAGCTGGGGTCTTCTATGGGAGAGGCATGTTAAAAAAATAAGTGTGTTAATAGCAGGGGACCACAGAGGGAAGAGAAAATGCAAGCTACTTATATCTTGCAGAGGTAGTTCCCAGCCCTGCAGCCTTCCCAGCCTACCTTCAGTAGATCCTTGCTCAAGCCAGCAGGATCATGCTTTTGGGAGGAGCTGGAGGCTTGAGCTTTCCAGATGTGACTTCTGTTTGGTTTTGTGAAAGTTATAATTTTTTTGTCAGTGTTCAAATAGCCAAAATATATATGGCAGTTTAGTCACCAGCTAAAGCAGTTACTGGGGGAGGTTGGTGGGATGAAGGCGGTGGAAGAAGTTGGCTCACTACTCCCTCCACCATGGACATGCGAGTTATCTCCTGCTGGATTAGCTCATCAGAAGGAATTAGAGCAGTAGAAGTGCACTGGCTCTGGCACTTTTCAGCCACCCCCTGTTTGGTTGCATCCCAAGGCTGCCTTGGGATGGAGATGACTTGGCAGTCAGAATCACAGAATCACAGAATCACAGAATGGTGGGGGTTGGAAGGGACCTCGAGAGATCATCTCATCCAACCCCCCTGCGTGAGCAGCACACCCAGAGCAGGGGGCACAGGACCGCGTCCAGGCGGGGTGTGAATGGCTCCAGGGAAGGAGACTCCACAGCCTCTCTGCGCAGCCTGGGCCACTGCTCTGTCGCCCTCACAAGAAAGAAGATTTTCCTCATATTTAAGTGTAACTTCCTGTGTTCCAACTTGTGCCCGTTGCCCCTTTTCCTGTCGTCAGGCACCACTGAAAAGAGTCCAGTCCCATCCTCCTGACACCCACCCTTCAGATATTTATAAGTATTGATGAGATGCCCCCTCAGCCTTCTCTTCTCCAGGCTGAACAAAACCAGGTCTCTCAGCCTTTCCTCATAAAGCAGATGCTCCAGTCCCCTGGTCAACTTCATAGCTCTCTGCTGGACTGTCTCAAATAGTTCCCTGTCCTTCTTAAACTGGGGCTTACAGTGAAAGCAGTGAATGAATGCCTTGTTTTGTTTTGCTTGCATGCATCGCTTTTGCCTTACCTATTAAACTGTCTTTATCTCAACCCACGAGTTTTCTCAGTTTTACTCTTCTGATTCTCTCCGTGGTCCCACTGCAGGGGAGCGAGCGAGTGGCTGTGTGGTGTTTAGTTACCATCTGGAGTTAAACCATGACAATGTCCCAGCACTGGAGGTGTTGAAGGTCAGGTAGGACAGGGCTTTGAGCAACCTGATCTAGTGAAAGGTGTTCCTGCCCATGGCAGGGTGGTTGGAGTTAGATGATCTTTAAAGGTCCCTTCTGGCCCAAATGATTTTATGATTCTATACCTGCAGTAACTTAATAGCAAAAAGCTGACAAATAAAAGGGAAAATAAGAGAGGAGATGCTGTGAGCATGCATATGAGGCAAATGTTCTGCTGAATTGAGGCTCCCACCTCACTGTGGGAATTCAAAGAAAAAGCAAATTGAATTTCTGTCCATGGTGCTACCATTGGAAGTAGATTTTTAACAGTAAACCACAAAAAAACTAATTAAAGAGCAATCTATCTCAGGGTGAATTGGGAGTGGAGAGACATGTCTGATCTGCCTTTGAGTAGAAGTGAGACATTTACATGATTTTTAATAAGAGTTTCTACATTAAAAGAATTGATACACAACTAGAAAAGTAGTAACCTTAGTGGGATAATCAACATTTTTTTAATATCAAAGGAGATTTTACAGAAACATGAAAGTCATTCTGCTTCTGTTATACGCATCTGCACCGTACAACCAAATTTGTAGTGTAAACATAAAGATTTTTTACTTTATAATTATATTCTTTCTTACCATTGACTAGCCTCAAGGCATTTTTTACTAATTTTTGCTTACTTTGCTTTTAAAATATATGCAAAGTGTGAAATTTTATACCTCTTAGACATAATTTTTATTGCTTTTTACATGTTCGTGGGAAATAGGAGCTGTGTGTAAGAAGGAATGACAAAATTATCTGCTCTATCATAGGACTGTATTCAATGTTACAGTAACCTCACAGCATTTTGGAGACTTCATTACAGTTGCAGCAAGGTTAAATTCAGTCCACATTGCCAATCTACTTACTTAAATCTGGAGTGGACTGCTTAAACCTTCCAGTATATGCAAATGCATTAGGGAATTAAATAGTTGTAGACATAATCTGCCAGATAGCACACATACAAATCCAATGTTTCAGCTGCTAAAACATCTCCTGTCTAGTACAGTCTGTACTCTATTCTTTTCCATTTGACCAACTTGCTGATATAAGACTGTGATATTTTAAACCTGGTCTTCAATATTCTTTTAACCTTATTCTTATGTAGCTCTTACCATTGCCCTCTTGTTTATCAGCATCTCTTATTGCAGTATTACGCATACACACTTATGTACTAAAATGGGATGTATAAGCTAAATCTGTTTCTCTTTCACTCCTGTAAATATAGAGATCCTGCTACTTGTGATGGATTGGCATGCTTTAAAGAGAGCAGAATTTGATCCTTTGTATGTGACCCACTACCTTTCTGTGGGTAAATGCTAAAGGAATTTAGCTCTTCTCCAAAAGATGCACGTCCTTCCAATGCACATCCAGTAATTGATTCTTCTCTATAGATTGTTGTAGTGTTTGAGATAGCTTTACTATCTACAGAGGTTTCTGATTCACTGCTTTATTTGAAGTGCCATTTTCTATTTCAGGGTACTCTGATTCAAGCACTTCTGAGGTTGTTGTATGAAAATAGTTATTCTGATCATCATTGCCTTCAGGGAAGTCACAACACCAAGAAGACACTGCACAGGTCGAGTTTGTGCTGCTGCTCTCTGTTCAAACACTCCGAGTTGACAAATGTCTCAGAAGTTCAGAGCACCCAAATGGCCTCATGTTGCCTGCAGTTTCTGGAAGAAAAGCTGTCTTTGTTTACATGTGGAGATGGAGACCAGACCTCAGTGGCTTATGGCTTCTGCCATTAGAATGGAGATGAAGATACTTGTCTGGAAATACAATGTGTGGGCAGTGGAAGATAATGGGCCAGCTGGTTGGAGAAATTACATCTGCCTGGTGAAAAGTAGGCAAAGGCTAAGCTGACAGACCCTGAATAACACAGAAAGACATGCGAAGAGGCTTATATTTGATGGGGTACAGAAGAGAAAGTGACTGAAAAATGCATAGAGTTAAGAGAAACAACGTGGTGGGAAAAATATATTGTCAAGATCATGTGGGGACTATTATTGGCCAGAACTATGTTTGCCAAGACCAGAGCAAAAGATGTTAGGAGGCCCATATAAGGAGAGGCAGATATCTGTCTCTCCCCTCTAATGATCTCCTCGGTTCTGTTTGATTTTTATTTTTTTTTTAAATGTTACAACTCAATGCTTCTTGCAGCTCAGCTCCTCCTTCTCTGGTGACAAATTAGAATAGAACAGTTGTGACATGATTATGAAATGTGATGTTACTGAGGAGAACAAAGAAGAGGTGAACTGCCATTAGGAATGGTATTAGGGTGGTGAATAAGGTTTCTCAGCAGTACTGATGTTAAAGGCACCGTGCAAATTGCATGCTGCAGTTTTAGTGTGTCCGCACTGGAGTGAAAGGAAGACATATGACTTACAATTTACTGCAAGGAAATTGAGTGGTAAGGTCTGTCCTAAACTCCCGGGAGGAATCACTGAGACAAGTAGTCTGATTTCTCAAAGTCATAGCATCATAGTGTTGGAAAGGACCTCCAAAGGTCAGCCAGTACATCCACTGCCCAAGGCAGGACCAACTTTATCTATGTTATTCCTGTCAAACTTGTTCTTGAAGATATCCAATGCTAAAGAGTCATATGTTCCCCAGACAGCCCATCCTCATGCACCCTGACCTGCTTATAAAGTGTCTAGAAATCTTTTTTCCTGGTTTACACTCTGTTGGTTATTAGTAAAATATTTTGACCTCCTGTTTTGAAAGTAATTTTGTAGTCTCAGTGAGATGACAGCTTGTCAGGACTGCAAGGCAGACCCCAACTCCTGTTGCAATATATTGCTACAGAGGAACTACTGGGTTAGTGGCCAGGGTTTAGTAGACATACCCATGGCACAGAATTATGGTGGAGTCCAACATCTGCATCTGGCATCATGCTGTAGTACATGTTGCTATACTGCAGTTCTGGAGCTCAGTAACAATGTCTGCCCCCTTAGCTCCAATACAAAGACCTGAGATTCTGATTTTTTTTTCCTGAGAAAGACAAAGCTGGAGGCCCTGTCCCTGCTTTTTTAATCCAAAAAAATAGGGAATCAAATATGGTTTTGCTTGGGCTGGTGTTGGGTTCCCAGGACCTTCTGCACCCATTCTTAGTCACAGAGCCAGTAATCTGGAGAATGACTCTAGCTTGAGTCATCTAAACAGCAATAAAGGTTGTTTCAAACTTTTGCTGTACATCCCTTTGAGATTAGAGTTGATTCAGTCCTCATGTTCCTTTTGTTTTCATTATATGAGAACCACTATAACGCTTTTGAAATCTTTCATAATTTTGTTATTTGTGTAGAAACAATGCATTGAATTCAATAGATTAAATAGTTCCAGATTCGCCAAAATGTCATTCCCAGCATAGAAAGAAGTCAGAGAATTAATTCTTTTGGATTTGTGCAGATATAGGGAGAAATTACTTGTCTGCTTCAGGAAAAAGGGAAAGCAAAACAAGGGATAAATATTAGGTTTAAGTTTTCATGTAAGGTGTGAGCTTCTTGTGTCAAGAACTCTGATTAATTACTTAGCTCTAAAGTACCTCATGCAGTATAGCACTGCTTTAGATGTTTTCTCCTGACTATCACATTAAGAATACCTAATAAGAATAATAAAACTGTCTTTGTATCCCTCTGCCATGATCCAGGGCAGGCACACCAAAGCCTATATAAATATTTAAAAGATGATTATGGTATCTAACCATTGAAAGGTCCTTCCTAAGCATGAAGAACTCAGCATACATTTCAAACAGAACTCTGCTCCACAGCTGAGGAGAACAACTGGTCCCTACATACTTGCCTTGAAAAACTGAGATCAGTGGAAATGCTGAAATAGCAAGAACTCCAGGATTTTGAGTCAAGAAATGGTACAAGGACCCAAGGTAACAGCCTAAGACACTCATGCATATGCTGGTGAAATTGGGGCTTTCTTTGCTTCCTTCCACCCCAGATGCATTTTTTTATCAACACTTCAGAGTTTGTGTCTGGTTTCTGCTCTTCCTCTATCTTCTTATGTTTACTTGGGCAAGTCATAGTCTTTCCCTCTTCCTATCACAACTGTCTTTCAAGTGGGTAAGTTTCACCTCATGGGTGAAAGAAATGCACCCTAGTAGGTGAAATATTTTGTGGGGAGATCTGGTTTCCTCTCTTGACTATGGCCTGTTTGGTGTCCACAGAGAAATGTCATTGCCTCCCCATGCCTTATTTTCCCAAAGGTAAACAGACATATTAATGCTTTTTGCATTTGCAAAATTATTTTGTTGCTTGCCTATGAAAGATTTACACAACAGCTAGTCGTTGTTGTTATCAGCGTTAATACTAAAGATTTCATATATATTTTAGGGAGGAGGAAAATAAATTTACATCTCCAAAAAAACCCAAGCCCTGTCTTTAGGAGCTGGATTGCTGTGAACTGGAGGATGTGCAGCTATTTTAATCTGGTCCTTGTACACTCCTGGATGGAGCTGATTGTCTTGTGCTGTCCTCCAGGCCATTGACTTGTATCTGCCTTCTGCAGCTGGGACAGAGTTCCTCTTTCAAATGGCCACTGAGCACTACCAGGATATTTCAGAAGTGTATTGAGACAGTTCATCCTGGAAAATGTGATTTCACAGTTAGTAAAACATTAGACATGGTGATAAAAAGGCTTAATATGTGTTGTTTGTTTTTCTGGCAACAGTGATTTTTTTTTTTTTTTATTGCACTTCTGAAGCTGAGCAAAACGAAGTCTCTAAAGAATTTTCTGAGTGATTTGGTTTTGGTTTTCATCTGGAAGATTATTGTTTCCTCATGGACAATAAAAAGGAAGGACCCACAAAGATAACTGTTTCTCTGTTTTTTTGACAATAACATGCACAACCCTAGACACACCAACATTGGAGCTTGTCTGAAATAGCCCAGGAAAACAGCTTCTTCAGACAAAAAGGAGAGCTGGAGAGCTTTGGTTTCTCTTGAGTTGGCCTGTAAAACTATCAGATAAAGAATGTAGTTTAATAGCCAGTTTAAGACAGCCTAAGTCTGCACTGCCTTCTGCCCCAGCAGCCTGCCATGCCTCAAAATTGTCCCTCCTGGCATGGCAGGGAGAGCCAGAGGAGCTTGATCCAGCACAATGCTGATGTAGCCAAATAAATGAGGCTCCATCCAGAGTGGCTCCATGGGACCACACAGCCTGGGGCAAGGGGAGGGATGGGACCAGCACTTTTGACAGCAATATCGAATTATGTAACCACATTTTCAGGTTTGCAGGCAATTAAGCCAAGACTGCTGAAGCCTAGGGCATTAATATAAACTGTAGCTGGTGGTGATTTACACTAATCCAGGGGCTGTGAATTGTGGCAGTTCAGGAGTAGCTATAAACTCAGTTTGGACACCACTGTGAGGAGGGAGGCAGAGAGCCTAAACTTCAGCCACCCTTAAATTGACTGTGAAATGTGAGTCAGAACCTTGATTTAATTCTTTATTATGGTGAGGAGGTTCAAAGCGATGTGATACATTTTACCTCTGAGCTCTTAGCAGTAGAGGCAACAGTTTGGGAACAGCAAAAAGCCAAGCACAGGGCAGGGGGATTAGTATGTGTGCCTCAAGTTTAACATGAAACATTTTGCTCACCTGCAGAGTGTCAGGTATCTTCTACCATGCTTCCTATGTTTTCCAGTGTCTTGTTTTCCCTGAAAATTGGGGTCCAGAACTAAGAAAAGTTTTATGCACTGAAACTGTCAGTACTGTGTCTGTGTGGAGGCAGGACTGGGGTAGCAGAAGGGTCTGTCAGGAGCTGTATAACACTCTGGTTTGAATGTGTAACATTTGGGATCAAATCAGTGTCAGCTGAAATGGGGTTGAATAAAAATAAAAAGCAAGTGAGGAATAAACTGGCCATAGAAGCAGAGCTGGGACTTACAGCCTGCTTTATTAAATGCATTCCTGTTCTTCCTGCATTTGCACTTGGACAGGTGGACAGTCTTCCTGCAACTCCAAGAGCTTCCCAAAAGCAAGGAGGGAGCAAATCTCTTCAGACCCACTGGGAACCAAAAATGTCAGAGGAAAAAACTCTCTTGATCAAGGACATCGAAGATAGAAGGTAGGTCTAAAGGAAGAGGAACAGATGTGTGACTGCAGTCCATCACCCGTAAGATGCTGTGGGCTGTGCCTCTTGGAAATGACATTGTCTGAGAGCAAACTGAAGTCTCACCTGTCCAGCAAATTTCACGAAATAACAAGAGGCCCTGGAGTCACAAAGGATTTAACCTTTTAACTTTAAACACATTTTAACCTTTGCGTTTAATAGCTGCCGGTTGACCTGCCACCTATTAATATGACTTATGACTAATTTGGTTTTAATCTACTTATTCTTCTAGCTTGTATGACATATTACAACAATGAGTTGCACAATTTAAGTATGGTAGGGTGTTTGTGCAGTCTACTTATCCTATTGTGAGAAATAGTCAGCAGCTCAGTCTCTAAGTTCGAAAGTCTTTCTAGCTCTTCTTTTACCTGCCACCTTAGGGCAAAGAGAACTTTTCTTGGGTAAGAATTGTGAGACAGTTGGGATCTTTCACCTGTATTTTCTATTCCTTCGAGATTTTTCCTATCCTTCACACCCCTTTTATTCTTTTGCTGGCATGAACTGCTTTCAGATACAATAAATCACATTCATCTATATTTCTAGTGGGTTTCAACACATTTTGGTACTCCAGACTCTCTCTTTGCTTTTGTCCTCATGTTGTTCATCAGCAATCCCTGCCACAGAGGCTCACAAAGTGAATTCATGGTGATCATAATTTTTTAACCTGAGCCTCTGCTGAATGTAAGCAGTTCCAGCTGGCTCAGTGCACAGCACCTGAAAAGCCCCAAAGCCAGACATAGTTTTTGGTGGACATGACAAAATGTGGATGATTTCATTAATTAGCCACTTGTACATTATCAGCTTCAGATGACTTGCCAGTATAAAACCTTCCCAGTCTGTTTATCTTTCCAATTACTGCACATAGAGGTGTCTCTTTATCCCCCCTCCTCCCCCCTTCCTCACAGAAGATATCTGAACCCTTGCAGAATATGTCTTTCTCCAGCATCTCATTCTTTAAACCAATTCAAACCAGTAGATTATTAAGTCTCATGAGAAACATGATAACAATACTCATAAGATCAAGATTTTTGTTCAAGGGCGCATATCTAATACAAATGAAGGAAGCAAAGATATTGCCTTTGGTAACTGGTTGGATTTCTAAGGCATCAAAGCTGGATACAGAATCACAGAATCACAGAATTGTAAGGGTTGGAAGGGACCTCTGGAGATCATCTCGTCCAACCCCCCTGCATGAGCAGGCACACCTAGAGCAGGGGGCACAGGACCGCATCCAGGCGGGGACTGAATATCTCCAGGGAAGGAGACTCCACAGCCTCTCTGGGCAGCCTGGGCCGCTGCTCTGGCACCCGCACAGCAAAGGAGTTTTTCCTCATATTTCAGTGGAACCTCCTGTGTTCCAACTTCTGCCCATTGGCCCTTGTCCTGTCATCAGGCACCACTGAGAAGAGTCTG